>PDHP01000311.1:11102-26698 GCA_003339455.1 Ophiocordyceps camponoti-leonardi (nom. inval.)
CCCCCCCCCCAAACAAAAAAAAAGCTGATGAGCCCGACGATGCTTTTTTAACCCCCCCCCCCCCCCCCCCCCGTAAGCTGAGCCGTCCGCCGCATGCGTCTGTGCGCCCGCGCGCATGCATGCATGCAGCGGTCAAGGGCCCCTTCTCTCTCTTGTTTTTTTTTTCCTTCGAGTGAGAGAGGGAGAAGGAAAGAAATCATAAAGGGAAAGTAAAGCAAAGCAAAGCAAGGCAAGGCAAAGCAAATCAAAGCAAGGCGAAGTTGCTTTCCAAGGGATGGGATAGGTTCAGGTCCGTCCGGGCCAGGTCTCGTTAAAATTGCTCTCGCATCAACGCATGTATGTATGTATGTAAGACCACCCTTTCTTCCCCCTTTCCCTTCTCTCCCCTCGTCTTACAATAGACGTAGGTAGGTAGGTAGGCAGAGAGGCAGTTCCTTAAAAAAAAGGGTGTTCGAAAAGGAGGTTTCCGAGTGACTGCATCGGCCATCTGATTTCAGTTAACAAAGCCGAAGTGTGGCGTAGTACCTACCCACGGTGCAGCCACAGGGCTATAAAAACCGCCCCCTATCCGTACATACATACATATATAATCATCACCTCCGTCCGTAATAAAGCCACCTTTTTTTTTCTTACTACCGAGCCGACGACGACGTCCGTCAGCTACCTAAAAAAAGAAGAGCCGCTTCGGCGCCCCGGAATTCGCCAAGAGCGGGAGACTCCACGATGCGGTAGATATAAATGGGTCATCCTTTAAAAAAGGAAAAAAAAAACATCTTTAACCCTCCTTCTATCCTTCCTATAGACTATCTCCCCCTTCTCCTTTAATCTTTGAAGTTATTGAAAACTCCCCTGTGTTTACGGATATAACGTCCTTGCTGCTGCCACCAACATACGGATAGTCATACTACCTACTGCTCTGCATGGCGCACAACATAACGTCTTCCTACTCATAAGCTACCACCTTACCTGGTCCTGTCATGCAATGGCCTCGCCTCACTTTTCCATAGTATGTATGTATACCTCTTGTTGCAGAAGTCATCAACTCGAGACGTCGTCGGCCGTTGCATTCGCATCCAGCCTGCCTGGCGCCGCGGAGGCAAAGGCGGTGCAAAAGTCCCCCGCCACTCACGATGCATCATCCAGAAAAGGCTCATTGTTCAGGAAAGAACAAAAGGGCACGTAGGATGGATAGATAGGTAGTATGTAAGGCAAAGGCGTGGGTGCGAGTGGTCAATTGTGGTTTCTTTCACATTACAACCCATGAATCGTGTGCTCGTAACCAGCCTGCTAGTCCTCCTTACTACCTACCAACCAATACGGCATTGACATTCCTTCGTTTCTTTTTCTTTTGCTTTCTTTCTTTTCCTCCCTTTTTTATTCATCATGCCGCTATCCCAGCTAACTACCTACCTACCTACTACTGTCGGCACACCCCCCCTCCTTACCTCCTAATCACACCTACCACCTCCCACCATAATACTTACTAGTGACGCGAATTACAGACACAGGTTAGGTATCCGTAGTTTGGTTTTGGTTGCTTTTCCGTGTCCCGGCTCCGCTTCCTCCTCCTCCCCCCCCCCTTTTTTTTTCCTTTGCCTGGTTCGGCCGATGGCTCTCTTCAGCAACAGAAGTAATCCGTAGATGTATGTAGGTACGGATACGGACTACGACTACGAATATGTATGCATGTATGTAAGCTTCCGGACCGGATCCGGTCGGTTGTTGTCTGCACGAATATCAGGTGTCCGTCCGTCTGTCTGTCTGTCTGCATGTATCTACAAAGTTTGCCTGCCCGTCAGCCGCCCCGGCGCCTCCGGACGGTCAGGCCCGGCCGCGACAAAACCCCTCCCTGATCAAGGGGCCTGAAGGGCTGGCTGGCTGGCTGGCTGCCTATAGCCTCGCCGCCGCCGCCGCCGCTGCATTCCTCCGGATGCGTGCAACTCCTCGTTGTATGTATGTGTTGTGCAAAGTAGGGTGTATGATTGCATTGATTGATCTACTTACCCCTGCCAAAACGGAGGGAAATATAGCTATCTATATAGGCGTATTCGATACCTATAGAATCCTTCCTTTAGGCTATAATACCCTTATAAATAAGATATATTCTTCGTACTATTAACCTTAGTAATAGCCTAATCCGTTTCGACGGCTATAGGCTTATTCTTATAAATTAGGAATCTATAGCCCTTAGAAATACCCTTAAAAATACGTATAGCCTATACCTCCAAGCCTAGGGTAATCTACTTATCTAAGACCTCTAATATACCCCCGTAGGCGTAAATACCGCTTTATTCCTAAAAAGGGGATTATACTTACCTTCTTAGAGGTTATAAATACCGAATTAAAGAAAGGAAAGAAAGGAAAGAACGAATTATCGAATAATAGCCTTATAAATTAGAAATTTTACTAGGGTAATTAATAGCGATTATAGCTTAATAGTTAAAGTAAAAAGCCTATTATTTAGTATATTTTAGGTTTAAACCCTATACTATAGTACCTTCGGGAGTTATTTTTATTTAATCTCCTAGAGTAAGAGTAGTCTAGCCGTCTAAACGCTAAATTCCCGATTAAGGCGGCTAGGTTATTTTCCGATAAGTTAATTATAGCGCTTTTAGGCGTTATTTAGTTTTACTAAATCGACTTTTTAAATATACTAATTAATACTCCTAAATACGGCGAATATAATAGACTACTTTTCTCGTTATTATAACTATTACCTAGAAAGAAAAATAAGATATTATAAAATACTAGTTTTAGTAATTAGGGGTTATCCCCTAGATTATAACTAGTAATAAAAAGAGAAAATACTTAGATAAGGCTAAATATTAAACGATAAGAAAATAAGTTATAGATCTTAAAGGAGAGTAAAAAGACGATTCTAAAGATAAAAGAAGAAGCTAATCGGTTAAGCCAATAAGTAATTATTATATACCTAGAGCTTATACTAGGTCTTAAAGTTAAAGGATATACCCTATAGCGGGTATTTAGAAAATCGAGTAAAAAACGGGTATAACCTCCCGTATAATATACCGTTTATAAGGGTATTTTCTTCTCCTTTAGCCGGATAATAAGTATAATTAGGAGGTATTTTCTTCCCTCCCGCTATACTTAGGCTTATAAAGGCCGAGTTAGTCTAGGAAGGCTTTATACTACTCTCCCTATAGGGGCTTTATAAGCCTATTTACGATTATCCCCTTCGTTTTAACCTATTCTACCTTTAAATATCCTACCTAGACTTCTTAACGAAGCTAGTATAAGTAAATATCGATATAAAGAAGCTTAGTCTTTAACTTCGGGGTCTTATTAATAACGAGACGGATTATCTATTTATTATCGTATTTAACTACTACTTATTATAATAGTACGAAGCCTATTTACCGGTAGAGGCGTTTAAAAGCCTAGACCTTTTTAAAAATATATAATAGGGCGAGGAATTCTACTTTAATTAACGATATAATAACCGTATTTTATTTTCCGGACTTATAGGCTATAATACCCCTAAAAATACGAATAATAAAGCCGTAGGTACTTTTCTAGTCCGTATTATTACTAAACGAAGTATTAGATATAGTAAGGATCGAATAATTATCCCCTAAAAAACGGATTATAAGGTCCTTAGAGTAGTTAAGGTATTTAAGAACCTAGACTATAGTATTAAGGTATTAGGGGCTAGGATTAGTAAGCCCCTAAGCGAGCCTATTAACTATAAACACGATATTAGCTCGGGTAATAATTACCGTATATATAAGACTCCTAATAATAGCCTAATAAAGGCTAATTTCTTCCTCTAGAATTAAGGAAGGGGCTACTTAGCCGTCTTAGCCTTATTAACCTCTATAAAAACGGGATTCGCGAAGGACGAATATTAGTTAAAGATAATATTAAGAAAGCGCTAAAGGGCGTTCTCGTTAGTATAAAGGGTACTCTTTATATTCTCGTAAAGCTTAAACGTATCTAAGGTATCCCTTATTTACTTAATTAAATCGACTTTCGTAATATCCTTATTAAAAAGGGTAATTAGGGTAGCCTTAGTATTATCTTTTTCCTACTAATCTCCCGGCTAGACCTTTAAACGTAGTTTCTAGAGCTTTTCTCGAGGGGTATATACCGTATTAAATAAAAACTAATAGGCTAAGGCCCCTACCTTAATATAGGCGTTTATTATTTTAAGAGCCTTCTTTTACTCTTTATATTTCTTTAGCTACCTTTTATACCTTAGAAGAGTAATTTCCTTATATTTTTTAAATTATTAAAAGGCTATAAGTCGAGAAAAAGCGCTATCTACTAAAGTAGATCGAGTTATCCTTAATTCCGAGGGTATAAGGGGCTCCTCGGGTTCCTTAAGGGTCTTCGTACCCTCCGGGTTAATAAGGTCCTAAACCTCCTAGTCCTCGGCCGTATTAATAAGGTTATTCTACTAAGCCGTTTAATCTTTAGGCTTCGTAAGCCTATAAAAGGGCTTAAGGAGTAATTATTTAGTAAATATAGTAGAGGAAGAAAGGGTTAAGATAATAGGAAGTTATTATTAAATTATTATTATTAAGATATTTAAATTTTTAAAATAATCGAAAAAGGGCTTTTATCGAAAGTAATAATAGCCTTACTTTTAATTAAAATTCCCGGAAAAAGTAATTTAATAATAAAGATTTAGGTAATAGGGTATTTAAATCTAAGCTTTAACCGGGCTTATAACTATTATATAAAGTAGGGTATATAATTATATTAATTAATTTACTTACCCCTACTAAAACGGAGGGAAATATAGCTATTTATATAGGCGTATTTAATACCTATAGAATCCTTCCTTTAGGCTATAATACCCTTATAAATAAGATATATTCTTCGTACCGTTAACCTTGGCAACGGCCTGATCCGTTTCAACGGCTACGGGCCTATTCCTACAGATCAGGAATCCGTAGCCCTTGGAGACACCCCTGAAGGCACGTACGGCCTACGCCTCCGAGCCTAGGGTGATCCACTTGTCTAAGACCTCTGACAGTATGTAAGTATGTATTCATGTTAAAGCAGGTATCTACTACCTATTCTACGGCGATCCGTACAGTACAACACATGCGACCGCATACAGTACCTTCGGGAGTGAGAGCTGCAGCAACAACACCTTACCAGGAGGCGTTTCGAACTTGCGTTACATCACAACTCCCATTTCGTTCCTCCCGCATCCTTCCAACCCCCTTCTGGAAGCCGTCTCGTGCCACCGATTCCTTCTCTTGGGACCCTCCTCTCGAATCATCAAGGCAGACAAGGGAGGGGACGAAACGACAAGTATCATCCGGCTGCGGGTACGTACGGATGCTAGTGCTTTATTTATCATTTACCTTAGTACCCTGGCTTGTCGTTGATGGAAGAATGCTTTTGACGGGCCTTGCAGATTTTGCTTCCATGTGATTATGATTGTGTGTGTGTTTGTGTTTACATACTAGGTATGCGAGTTCGGATATAGATGGGCTTTGGAAGAGTTGTTGTTGTTCTTCGGACTTCTATCACCAGATCCAACATACATACATACATACATACTGTACATACATGCTGGTTCAAAGCAACACAAGGTAAGAAGAAGAAGAAGAAGAGGAGAAGCTTTTGCCAAAGCCCTTTTGCCATCGATGTCGGTCACATTGTCCATACATACTACTGTATCAACTTACATAAGTACACACATTCTCAAAGCATTGATGCTGCTCAATTATTGCTCTTATTTCTCTGCCCTTGGATGCCCCCCGCCAAAGTGGTTGGATGCCTACCTACGTGCGGGCCTTTTGCTCAATGCGAGGCTGTTTGACGCCATCGTCAGGTTCGCCATCAACTACCTAGTATCCAACAATCTACACACATATATGAGGCCATCAGTACCTAAGGTGCGCTGCCAGAGAAAAACACTCATGAATAATGGATGATTTGCTACGCGTCGCACGACAGCAGAGCATTACAACCACTCACTACATATGTACACATGTTTATTTTCTTTCCTGCTACCGTCCCTTTCTCTATTCAAAGAGCAGCGAGTCAGCTCCACGGAGGGAGACTAGAAAAAAAATGGAGGGACGGAGGGAGGGAGGGAGGGAGGGGGAAGAAGAATGAAAGGAAGGGTGGCATCGTGGCGCAGAGGCGCGCCCGGCGAAATGTGATGCATTGTCGCCTTTTAAAGTGGTTGGCCAGGCAGCCAGCCAAGCAAAGCGATTCGTCGGCGAGTCGTTTGCAGTTGCGCCTGATACTCTCCCATCTTTGAACTCTGGAATCATGCGTGTTGTATGTATGTATGTATGTATGTACATGAGGGCTTTAGATATGGTCAACTGCAGTTGTATATACATACTATGTTGGCCTTCTTAATCTTCTTCTTCTTCCCTTCTCCCCGCCATCACACCCATAACAAATGTAGCACGCACGCTTGCATGCATGCATGGCCGCCGAGTGAGTGATCCTAAGAGGGAGGAGAATGCCTCGGCGATGCACGTTACAGCCAGCCACGGCGTCGCAAGCAAGCCAAAAGGAAAAAAAGGGCCCGCCGAACGTTTATTCTCACAACATGACATGTCACGCAGATACATCCGTACATACATACATCGCAATAGAATCGGAACACCTAGAATGTATGTATGTATGTACAGAATGTTCGGTGAGGAAATTGACGTGAATATAAAAACAATTTAAAGGAAAACAGGGATCCTGACGCTGGATGTGACCTTGCTCAGCATTCGGAGCTTGGTGACGCCGAGCGCCGCACGGGCATTGCTGCCCCTTTGGCCGCAGGGCTGCGGGCTGTATCCGTACATATGTATGTATGTAAAAGGAACCTCCTGCCAAGTGTCACCGAGGAGTGAGAGGCCCGGGGTGGTGAAACTGAGGCTCTTCACGTCTTGTCGATATGTGTCCGTATTACCGTGCCGATACACCGATACAGCCATCGATACAGACCCTGCAGACAAGTTGGGCCACTCTGCGGATACTTCATTATACCAATGCGAAGGACGAGAATCGAGGACAAAGCAGGCTGCTTTCTTCACTGACAATTGGTTAATTGTACGAAGATCTATCCTTTCATCAATACCTAGGTAGATACTCGTAGCACCTGATAGTCGCGAATCTATTGTTCTTATCCGGCAGTCGATTATCGATAGCTCTTCTTCCCGTATCGAGACGGCAATTGAACATGATCCCCATGGGCCAGATGAGATCGGAAAAATATTCAGCCGAGCTGAACCGCACCTCAGCCCTACGGCTAGATAGACCTCACCAACCTCGATGCCGTCCATCGTCTTCGCAAACATCACCACCATCGTTCGCATTTTTGCTTCTAAGAGGCCGGTCCAGGCCGAAGCTCCGAGACGAGGCTGGTCCTCATCTCAGACTCATAATCGAAGGCGCCTTTTCCTCTAATCTCTCGAGTCCGCAGCGTCTTTCCGTTCTTCTTCTCCCGCGCAGGCTTCCCCCCCAAGGCCGACGCGGTCGAATCGCCTTCGATCCAAAAAAGACCGACTATAAACAAGAACGATCTAAGAAAAAAAACCCTTCAAATCTCTCACAAGGCTCGCCGCCTTGCACTCGCCGTCCGAGATGGAGCCTCGAGCGCGTGCCGGCAAAAATGTCGGCAAGATGAACTTTTCCCATAATGAGCGTTCGTCACCTTTTCTCCATCCTCTTCTTCATTCTCTCTTCTCGAGGAGTAGAAACTAACATCTTCTGATGCGCATTCTTCTTTCTTTCTTTTTTTGTCTGCAGTGGCACAGCTCCTCTACGCTCATGGGGACGTCAAAAATCCTCTTCCCGACACGGTCCGCGTGCTGGACGAGATCCTCACCGACTTCATGCAGTCCATCGCCTTCGAGGCCACCCGCGTCGCTCACTACTCGGGCCGTCAGAAGATCAAGTACGAGGACTTCGAGTTCGCCTTTCGCAAGAACCCGTCTTTCCTGGGAAAAGTCCAGGAGGTATTCGAGAAGCAGCGCGAGATAAAGAAAGCACGGGAAATCCTGCGAGAGGGCGAAGACGAGATCATCAAGGATGCAGCTGACGAGGAGAAGAAGCGAGAGAAGAAGGCGGAGGAGAAGGCTGCGCAGCCTGCTCGGACGGAGGAGGAATTGGGAGAGGCCGATGATGATGTTGATGCCGAGGCTGATGCGTTGGGCAAGAAGCGTTGAAAGGATTTGTCACGTCCAGCGCGGTCGCTCTAGAGAGGCGGGATATGCAGAGGCGGGCAGGGGGTTTGATTGGGTGCACATGGTGAGGGTCCGCGACGGTACGCTCGACACGGTCTTCGACTTAGGACTAGGACTACCAGTCATGAAAACTTGTTGATGCCCTGTCACATATTCGCGCGATAATTTCCGCAACGCGTGTGCTTCGAACCGCTTATACCCATACCCAATTCCATGACGGCTATTCCAGCCCGGCCTGGCTCTACTGTGTCGACCGGTCTAGGATGTGATGGCTCCCAACAGGAACGACGATGCCACGACGCATGGCAGGCTACCCAAAGGACCAATCGTCAGGACGTCAGGAAGGAGGGGATTTTGGGAAGAGAAGGTGAGTTATGATTTTACGAGGACTTGACCCTATGGCGTGGAAGCCCTTTGCTTATGGCGCATCTGTTGGGATCGAGCGCTGCATGCATGCAGAGTGGTGGTCATCGATTTGATCAAGAGGATATCGATAGAATAGCCCGAAGACGCTCTCCGTCTTACCCGCGGGTGTCTTGTTTGGTCAGACGTTGGTGGACAAAGGGACATCAGTATCACCACTCTGTACAGATGTATCCATGTTTTCTACCTAGGATGCTGAGTTACACGGACTTGGAGGTCTTGGGAACGGCTTCGACGCAACTCAGCGCGAACGCCAGCACGGGTACTCGATGGAATTGGATTCGTGACTGACGCTGCTACAGTAGAGGAGTTCCAGAGAAGAGAATACAGAAGAAACAGGAGTGAAGCTGTCTGGAGGAGAAGAATAGAACCACGGTATGAAATATCAGAGACGAATGATCACCTCTGCGGCTCACATTGATATCAGCTTTGAAGCCATCACACGCTCGACGGTATTCATCACAAGCTTGGCCCTGTCTTTAACGATTGAGGTAAATATCCTTTTCCATCCCTGAATCACATTTCTCTGACAAGGAATCATCATTACTGACAGTATAAAATTGCTCTCATTGTTGCTCACGTCATAACTCTTAGTCTCATCGTCATAGGGTATAGCAGCAAGCCGTATATAACGGGTCCATCGGCCGCGGTGTAGAAGACGGCGTCATGATAATGTTCCTGACGTCGAGAGTGAGGATGAGGTTATTGATAAAAGTACACAAGTGAGGACTTGACTCGACGACATGGGACCATCGAGTGCTCTTCCAAGTCATCAGAAACCATAGGCAACTCCTGAATTTATACGTGGGTTATGAAGGTGCCAACCTCCTACTCATCTGGACAATCGTCGGTTGCGACGTTCACGGGAACTGCGTAATAGGATTGACGACCTCTGATACTTTATGGGAAACTACCTTGATACATATGTCAAGTGACGGCAGCGCTCAAATTCAACGTGTCTTCACACAAACGGGTTCATACACAGGTATAAGATGCGATACAGATGAGCGGCCCAGATCAGAGAAGACAAGTGGAAACGAATCAAGAACAGCAGGTCAAAGTAAAGCAACCTCAATCAAGGCCTCCTCTTAGCCTGATTTGACTCGGGAAATCTGTAATCATGATCAGCTTAATTCAATTTAGTTGGATTTCATTTCGCTGGCACATGTCCGACCTGTACGGGAGATGTCGATGGTGCAGACTGTGGACGACTGAGCTCTGACCCAGGTCATGGGATCATCTACCTAGTAGGAAGTTCAGTCTGCCGTTGTCCGCTTCTCCAGTACTACTTGTATCCTACGTGATGGCGACGATCCGACACTCTGCTCACAGCTCTTTTCTACATAGTGAATACGGCTGCCTTGCCCCCTGATCAACCAGCCCGGATAGGTCCATGATCAGCCCGCTTCGCCTCTGTACAGTTAACCAACGACACGAAGATGAATCACGAGAGTTGCGAGGCAGACGGGGCTTTCCTCAGTTCATCCCCTCTGAGCTGCAGCCAATTCGTAGATACGTATACGTTTCTTTACCTGCATCACGCTGGTGTCCTTCCGAAGCTGGTAGCCTCGCTTCAGAGACGAGTTCCATCGAGTAGTGTCATTCACAAGGAAATCGTCAGTAATTCTCGGAAAGGGCCTCGCAATTCACCCCTAGAACGATCATCCCCTGAATCAGCCCAAACCCTCAACTTCAGAACTGACTCTTCTCAGCGAAAAAAGGTTGCTTCGTCAACGAGACACGCAGCTTCAATTGTACATCCATACGTACGCTGCGTGCGTCGTTCTCTCCTGGTGCAATCCCCGTTGTCTTAATGCAGCCAAAAGTTACTTCAAGAAGGCGAGTAATCGGATATCCATGCGCACCCCATTACCCCGTCTCAGACACACAACAGCCCCTGCGTGAAAGGGCTTCCGTCCCTTTGTGGCTTGTATTCTGAGCTTCTGTTTTATTTCTGCCTGCATTGAGTTATACGGAGAATTGATGCTTTCTGTCTTTCCTTTTTGCCTTTGCCTTTGGGAAGGGTGCATACAAAGCATCTGGTACGCTCGCGTGCGTCACTTCGTGACCACTTCGTGTTGTTGGCCCTCAGAGGCCACCGTTGTGCCTCCTCGTATGTCAAGCCCACCAAAGGCGGTGGCGCGCCTCGCCCGATCCTGTAGGCCCCGATACCGCTTCCTACATCGACTTGACCTGATAAGGCATCTACCTGAACAACCAACAATCAGCAGATCACAAACTTTACAAGGGAAAGAAAAGGGGTCTGTTTCCGCATTCGTCTTCTTCCACCCCACGTCCCCATGATCAGGATAAAAACCTTGAATTGGCTGCGACGGCCCATGCCCCGGGGGAAGGGGGTTCAGGGGAGAACGAGGGACGTGAGCTGCGTGAGCTGCATGAAGAAGGGGGGGGGGGGGGGAAGCGTGAGCTTTGGGAGACCGGAACACACGGACATTATAGATGGCTCATGTAGACATGGACGAGCAGACACGGATAAGCCTTGCGTCTTGTCTGTCATCACTCGTCTTTGATCGTAGGCAAGGCTGATGGTAAGGAAAAGCCATCCCTCAGTCGTCTGTCAGAGGCATGTATCCCATGGGGCCACGATACACCAGCCATGTGCCACCGATGCTATCCAGCGCGGCGATGGATCGGCCGAAACGGCCGACATACGAACTGCAGTCCAGACGATCGTACCGCTCACAGTCGCCGAAGGCGAACGACGAAGATAAGTCGACGACGAGCTATGACCTGCGCTTGCGGTCGCCCACGCCGGCAACGCTCTTCGAAAACGGGGGACAGCGGCCTCCTATCGTCCTGGGCTTGCTATCGCCCGCCCTCGCCTCGCCCAGACCACGCTCATGGGGCCGGAACAAGGCGGCGGCCCTGGTGGCGCTGTCTCAGCTCTTCGGTGCCGTCATGAACCTGAGCGTGCGGCTGCTGGAGCTCGAGGACAGCGGCATGCATCCGATCCAGGTCCTTCTCGTCAGGAACGGCATCACCTCTCTCTTTTGCATCGCGTACTTGTGGTGGACCAAGACACCGGATGGGGCGCTCGGGAAGCGACAGGTTCGTTGGCTGCTCGTCGTCCGGGGCATCACGGGCTTCGTCAGCATCTTTAGCATGTGGTATTCCATGATATATCTGCCTCTGGCCGACGCCACCGTCATCACCTTCCTGGCACCGGGCATTGCCGGGCTCCTGTGCGGCGTCGTTCTCCATGAGCCCTTTACCGGAATGGAGAGGCTGGCCACGGTCGTTGCGTTGCTGGGCGTCGTCCTCATCGCCCAGCCCGTCGCTCTCTTCTCTCATCGGACGGACGGCGGCAGTACGCCACCGCAAGCCTCCTCATTGTCACGAATGGGCTTTCCGGACGCGCCGGCGGCACACGAGCGGCTATTCGCCGTCGGCATCGCCCTGCTGGGCGTCATGGGCACGGCGGGGGCTTTCACGACGCTGAGGGCCATCAGCAAGCGCACTCATCCGGTCGTGTCCATCAACTTTCTCGGAATGAGCTGCACCATCATCTGCATCCTCGTACTGGCTCTGGCCCCGGCGCTGGACGTGGGTCAGCCCGCGTTGCGTTGGGTGTCGCCCACCTCGTTGAGACAGTGGCTTCTTCTCCTCAGCCTCGGCACATTGGGATTCGCCTCGCAGTACCTTCTCACCGTCGGCCTGGCGGCTGACACGTCCAACCGGGCCAACGCCATGGTCTACACCCACATGCTTTTCGCCGTCGCCTTTGACAGATGGGTCTTTGGCCATCGCATGGAACCGATGAGCTTGCTCGGTTGCGCGCTGATATTGGGTAGCGCTGTTGGTGTCGTCGTCTTTGCGAGCAAGCCGGCTCAGTCGCAGTCACCTTTGTCCTCGCCTCGAGGGGAAATTGAACCGGAGCAGGACAGCAGCGACGGCAGCAGCAGCAGCGGCAGGGGCTTGCTTGGCAAGGTGTCTGGATGGTTGATGATCTTGACTGCTCGGGGAACGCATTCAATGGATGACTCGACCTGAGCTGTTGCATTTGAGGAAGGTCATGAATGATGACTTGTACACTGTATGATAGAAGAACTCTCATATTTCCAGCATTTTAGTTGCAACACCTCAATATATAGACATAGATTCACGTGGCGCCATGCAAGTTTGAAGTTGGTCATGGAAAGACGTCGTCTGAGATAGATCTAGGGTAACTTAACTAGACGCCTACCCACGTGACGCGGCTCTCAAGAGCAAGGGACGCAGATTGAACAGAGCCTCCACACAGAATCGCATTGACTTCTTCCCTTCCCGCCGAGCTCACGGGCCCGCGCCAACAACGTCGGAAGCCGACCTCATCTCCTCAGCAGCTTCGTCTCCAAGATGGTACAAATCAGCGAGGTCAAGGGCAACAAGCGCGACAACCGGACGGCCGCCCATACGCACATCAAGGGCCTTGGTCTCAAGCCGGATGGACGCGCCGAACCGCAGGCTGCAGGCTTCGTGGGGCAGCTACCCGCCCGAGAGGTGCGTCGTCATCTTTTCCCCCTTGGCGCCTCTCGCGTGCCGCGACCACAGTGAAAGGCTGACAGATGAATATGGGCTAGTCATGCGGCGTCGTCGTCGACCTCATACGCGCCCACAAGATGGCCGGACGGGGAGTCCTTCTGGCAGGCGGCCCCGGCACTGGCAAGACGGCTCTGGCGCTGGCCATCAGCCAGGAACTGGGAACCAAGATTCCGTTTTGTCCCATCGTCGGCAGCGAGATGTTCTCGACGGAGGTGAAGAAGACGGAGATGCTGATGGAGAACTTTCGCCGGGCCATCGGACTCAAGGTCCGCGAGACCAAAGAGGTGTACGAGGGCGAGGTGACGGAACTGACGCCAGAGGAGGCGGAGAACCCGCTGGGGGGCTACGGCAAGACCATCAGCACTCTTCTCATCGGCCTCAAGAGCGCAAAGGGGCAGAAGAAGCTCCGGCTAGACCCGAGCATCTATGAGGCGATCCAGAAGGAGCGCGTCACCGTCGGCGACGTCATCTACATCGAGGCCAACACGGGCGCCTGCAAACGCGTCGGGCGATCGGATGCCTATGCGACCGAGTTCGACCTCGAGGCCGAGGAGTATGTGCCGATACCTAAGGGTGAGGTACACAAGAAGAAGGAGATTGTGCAGGACGTGACGCTGCACGACCTCGACGTGGCCAACGCACGACCGCAGGGCGGACAGGACATAATGAGCATGATGGGCCAGCTGATGAAGCCCAAGATGACGGAGATTACGGAGAAGCTGAGGGCCGAGATCAACAAGGTCGTCAGCAAATACATCGACCAGGGGGTGGCCGAGCTGGTACCTGGGGTGCTGTTCATTGACGAGGTAAAGTTTTTTTCTCTCTCTCTCTTTCCTTCGGTTGTGCGTGTGTATGGGTGAAGTGACAGGGGCGGGCGTCTTGACTGACGGACGAAATAGGCGCACATGCTCGACATCGAGTGCTTCACCTACCTCAACCGGGCGCTGGAATCACCCATTGCCCCGATCGTGGTGTTGGCGTCGAACCGCGGAATGTGTACAATAAGAGGCACGGATGACATTGTCGCAGCGCACGGCATTCCTACCGACTTTCTGGCCCGCCTCCTCATCATCCCCACGGCGCCGTACCAGGCGGAAGAGATTAACAAGATTGTGAGAATACGGGCGACGACGGAGGGCGTGGCCATCAGCAATGCGGCCATCGACAAGATATCTGAGCACGGCGTGCGTGTTAGCCTGCGGTATTGTCTGCAGCTGCTGACGCCAGCGAGGTGAGTTGATGATTTTTTTTTTCCTTCTTTCTTTTCTTTGGCTCTTCTTGTCTGACTTTTCCCTTCACCCCCTTGTCCTTTTTGTCCTTTTCTTTTCTTTTCCTTTTCATCTCAACGTCGAATCCTGCTCCATTCCTCTTGTTGTCCCTTGTCGACAACGCTCGATTCTCCCGTGTCTTGGAATTTCTTTTTCCTCAACTACCCCCTCCCCCTTCCCCCCTTTGTCACTTTTGCTCTTCCTTTTCCCGCCCCCCGGTCTCCCACCAGTGACGCGGGACATACATGGGACTAACGGTCGGCACAGCATTCTTGCCAAGGCCAACGGGCGGACTCAGATCGACACGGAGGACGTGGCAGAGTGCGAAGACTTGTTCCTCGACGCTCGACGCAGCGCCGCTCTGCTCAGCGGCGAGGCTGGGCGGGGCTATATGGCGTAGTGGGTTTATTTTTTTTTCTCTCTCGACGGGGCTCGTCATGAACGGTTACCTATGGGGGGCGCCCCGGAAGGCATGGCTTCCATGCTTTCGCTTGATCGTCTCGCGTATTGCGGGAGGGTCGGACGGTTGGGGAGGAGGAGGAGAAGAAGAAGAAGAAGAGGAAATAGAAGAGGAAGATGGAGAAAAAGGCTCCAGCCCACTCATCCACATCCACGCCCCCCCCCTCTTCCCCCCTCCCCCCTCCCCCCCTCCCCCGGACTGAGGATAATGACATGGGGAGCAAGCTTTAGGACGAGGAAAATGTATCAAGGTTAGGACACACTCTCTTTCTTGTCCGTCGTGTCCGAGACAGTCAGGAACCTGGGGAAGAGAGGTCGAGACAATCAATCAATCACACAATCCTCAGCGAACGGCCCCCAAAAAAAAATTAAGAGAGAGAGAGAGAGAGAGAGAGAGCGAGAGAGGGCACGGACGGCGCTGCCAGCCCATGCAGTCACGCATGCGGTGGTCAAAGACAGCTCGCCGATTTGAGCATCACGTGCTAATCCGGGTTTAGGCCAGTGGGCGGACGGGTCTTTGTCTCAGACGGCGCAGCATTCCAGAGGGCATTCCTGCGGGGGCCGCCATTGTCGTCCTTGGCCGGGGCTGGGGGTGGAGAGGGAGAAGCGGCATGGAGGGGGGGGGGGGGGGGGGGGGGGGGGGGGGGGGGGGGGGGGGGTTTCTTTTTTTTTTTTTTGTGGGGGGGGGGGGGAGGAAAAGCAAACACCACACACAACAACAGCTCAAAAA
>PDHP01000312.1:0-26602 GCA_003339455.1 Ophiocordyceps camponoti-leonardi (nom. inval.)
ATAATAATAATAATAATAATAATAATAATAATAATAATAATAATAATAATAATAATAATAATAATAATAATAATAATAATAATAATAATAATAATAATAATAATAATAATAATAAATAAACCTATTATAGTCTTTAAGTACCTATTATTATAAATACTATAAACCTCCGTATTATTATAATAACTAATTATACTCTAAAGTATACTAATAATACTATTACCTCTAAGCTTATAGTAGTCTATACCCTCGAGAAATACTCTTTATAGGTATTTTAAGGTATTATTCCTAATACCGGAGTAGTATAGAATTCGATTATTAATAAGCCTTAGTTTCTAGCTTTATAAAGAGAATAACCTAATATACGCCTTAATAAGATAATTAAAGGTACTATAAAAGTATCCTTTAATAATAAGCCCCTAATTACCTCTCTCGGGTTAGTATAAGTTAAAACTCCTATTAATAGGATTGAATTCTATATCCTTAAGACGAGAACCCTATTTCTTATATATTTTTAAAATATATAGTAACTTAAATACTATCTAGATATCCTATAAGGCTATATAATACTTTAAAATAATAATAAAGTACCTATAGTCTTCTATTAGGGATATTTATAATTCTTTTTAAACTATTATTAGCCTAGTATAACTATTTTCCTTACTAATACTAAAATACGCTAATTATACTAATACTTTAGGTATTCGTTAATATAATACCTATATAATATACTAAATAACTTATAAACCCGCTATTTTACGCTAGCCTTATAACTACGCCTATTATTACTATAATTATTATTATTACCGCTATTTAGGTAGCTATAGTAGGGGTTAGGTTAATAATCGCCTATATAAGTAATAACTAGGGGCGTATACCCCTATCCTACTCGAGCTTTAGGATCTTATATAGCTCCCTTATAAGTCTCCGAAACTATTATACTATTAGCTCCCCCCGAATAAACCCCGCTTATACTATTTACCTTAATAGAGTTCTTAGCCCCTCCTCGTTTAATAAAGGCTATTAATTCCGCCGCCTTTTAGGCAAGCTTTAGAGTTATTAACTACCTCCTATTAGTACCTCTCTTACTCCCCGCCTACTCCGCTCCTTCCTCCTAGGCTAATCCTTACCTTTTTATAACCTAAGCGCTTCGTAGTATAATAATAATAGCTAGTTAATCGGGTACTTATTCCCTTATTAGCCCTAGCTCCTCGCCCTTTTACTATACTCCGGTTATTCCTCCTTTAATACTACTTACTTACTTTTTTAATCCTAATAAAAAAAGCCTTACTTAATTAGGCGTAGGATATAGGGGCTATAGGGGATATTATATAGTTTATTAGGCTTTACTAGTTAAGTATATATAATAAGGGGTAAATTAACTATAAGGTACTCGTTAATTATATACTCTTCTACTATTACTCCTCCTATTACCCTTATAACTATTTCCTTTTACGATAAATAGGGTAAGAAGTACTTATAAAAGTAATAATAATAAAGGAAAAAGGAAAAAAGAGAAAAGGGAGGAATAATCGAGGTTTTTATACCCCCTTTTCTACCGTGCTTTACCGCCTTTACTTATATTAACTCCCGGATCGGGTCTTTTTTTCTCCGCCCCCTCCCTCCCCTCTCTCCCCTCCTACTTCTCTTTTACCCCCCCTCCCCCCCCCCTTCCTCTCTTTTCTTATATAATCTATAAGATTATCTAAGTAAACGGCTTATCTTATTATACGTTCGTTTTCCCCTACCCTATAGCCCCCCCCTTAGGGGCCTAGGGCCCTACTTTCGCTCTACTATTAGGGGGTTTTACCCCTTCTAGGGATTTTTCCTACTTAGTATAATAGTAAGGTTCTAGAAGCCCTTTAAGGCCCCTAGAGTAGATTTAAATAAATAAATAAATAAATATACTAAATAATACTAGTTATAAAGTCTTATATAAGGCTCTAGAAAGATTCGTAAAGTATATTACTATTATTAAATTAAGGGCTTTATACTATAATATTTTAAGTTCTCCTTATATAATAATTATAACTTTAATTATAAGGTTATTATAAATATCCTATACTTAAATAAATATAATATTCTTTATCTTATAAATACTATTACCTCCTTTTAAGTAGTATAATTCCTTAAAAATAATTTAATAAACTAGGTTTAGTAAGCTCTTAAGGTATATTAGATTAATATATACCTAGGACCTCTAGACTTTCTTATATATAATATAGGGATTAACTTTACTATACGAGATTTCTAGGCTAAGGCTCGGCTATATAGTATTACCTACTATTAGGTATTTATTAAGGCTTATTAGAGCGTTAATAAGGTATAGCGGTATTATAGTCCTCTCCGATATACGTATAAGATTCTTTAAAATAAGATAAAAGGAGTCTCCCGGGAGAATATACTTTAGATAGCTATTAAAGCGATTAATAATACTACTAGCCTAAACGGACTTATATTAACCCTTCTCGTTTTTAATATATATCTTAGGCTTATAATAGACTTAGTACCTTCTTAGTCTACTATAGAACGAGTATATACTATAATAAAAGCGCTAAAGGCGCTATAGAGTATTATTACCTTATATAAGATTATTATTATACTATAAACGGAAGATATAAATACTATAATCCTCCTTTTAGTATAATTATATCTTAATTCCTAAGTTCTTATATATTATAAGAAGAAGGACTAGTATAAACTTTACCGCGTTTTTTAAACTAATAATAAAAAGGTACTTCTTAAAATACTATAAGGTATAAGTTTATTTAGGGTTATATATATAAAGCCCTATTTTAAAACCTACCCTAAAGATAAGACCCCCGCTTTACCTACCTATATAAATACGACTCCTATACGTATAAATCCGGCTCCTACCTCTATATATATAAAGTTTATATAAAAGCTTATTATTATACTCCTATATTAACCCTTTTTAAATTTAGAACCCCTTACCGCTATTTTTATAATAGAATATAAAAAGGCTATTATAGAGCTTTACCTTTATTTATATAATAATAATTAGATTATAATACCTAGTAGTCTATTCGAAAAATCCAATAATATTAAGATTAATACTCTTTTAGATACTAGAATTATTATACCGATTATTCTCGCTAAGGATAACCGCCTTGCTTATATTTTTTATATACGTTTAATTCGTAAGATTAAGGGCCTTAGTACTAATAAATTATATAAGAAATTATATCTTATTATCTAAGGCTATAATAACTATAAGAAAGAGCTTTTATTAATTTAATCCCTTATAATCTAATATAGTAATTAATAATTTCTCTTTATTCTTACCCCCTTACTCCGAAAAATAGGTATAACCCTCGCGTTTAGGGATATTACGTAAGCCTACCTATAGTCGAAGACCCCCCTTTAATACTATATTATTACCGAACTACCCCGCGAGCTTAAAAAGAAGTTTCTCGAGGAGACGCTTCTATAAATCGTTAAGCCGCTCCGCCCTATAGGAGGCCGCGGACCCCGTATAGGAGTCCGCGGATCCCGATCTTAGGGCAGCGGGCCCTAACCCTACAATGCGTATAAGTAGCTAGTATATACTCTTATATTCTAGATATAATAATTACTACTTATAATATACGCAATTATATAATTAAGCAATTAGTTTATAAGAGACCTCCGATAATTTATATATAATATTAGTATTATTATAAAGTTATTAAAAAAAACCTTAAAGAAAAAACTTTTCTATTTATATAAGTAAAGAAAAAGTAGGTATAAGGATAAATATACTAGAAAGCGCTATTTTCTAGTAGTTTATAAGTATTTTTTTCTCCTATATATAGCCTTCTAGTCTTTTTATAGTAATTTTTAATAAAATGGTTCTAAAAAGTACTTTTAAAGCTTGTATTCTATATAAAGAATCGCGGGATAAGTAAATATATAATTAGAAAATAGTAGAAAAAAACGTATAAAAATAAAAAAATATCCTTTAAGAAAACTTCTCTAGAAGTATATAATATATGTTTTTATAATTTTTAAGTATTTATTTTACTTTTATAAAAGTAGAAAAGTAGAAAATAGTATTTAAAATCTATAGTATTTAAAGAGTTGGGTATAAAGAATAGCCTTACTATCTAGTATTAAGCTTACTTAAGTACTCTAAGAAAGTAGGAAATTATTAAGTACCTTTATTATTAACTAGTATATAAAAGAGGTATAGAACTTTATAGGTTAATATATAAAATATAAGATATAGGGTAAAGAAACCTATATATTTTTTCTTTATATCCTTTTTAAGAAAAGCTATAATAAAGGTAGAAAAGACTAAAAAGGATAATAAAGTATAATTAAGACTAATATATTCTAGTAGAATCTTTTTTTTAATTTTTATGTCTTTGTTTAATTATTAATTACTTTTATAAAGAAGTTTCTATTATATACCTAAAGTAAGACTTTTTATTAATAATTTTTTAGATAATATTATACAGTAGAAAAAAATATATAAAATCTATATATTATACCTTATTAGGAGTTTAAAGTATATATAACTTCTCTTTTTTTATTTTTCCTTATTAGGGTTATTCTTAATAGTTTCTTTAAGTATTTTAATAATAATAAAATATAAGTACTACTTATAAGCCTAAATAAAATTAAAAAAAAATTATTAAAAACATTTTCTCTTATAAAAAGCTTATAGAAACTTTAAAGGGAGTTTTTAGTATTTTATTTATAGAAAACTATAAATATATACTCTTTAGCTTTTTTAATAATAAAAGTTATATAATAAAAGAATAATACGTTTTTAAAAATAGTATAATTAATATATAGTCTTAAATTAAATATAAACTTTAGAAAATTCCCTTTTTAAATACTATTAGCTTTATATATAGTAATTTTAAAGTATAAGAAAAAATAAGCATTTATTATTAATTTTTTATAAACCCTTAAAGAGTATAAAACTTAAAGGAAAAATACACTCTACTTTATAAGTTATTTTCTAGTTATAAAAAATAAAAGGCCTTATTATATATTTAAAGCCTTATAAAGCTATATTAAGTATTATACTTTACTTTTTAAAAAGTTTTTATACTTTATTTTTAAAGATTTTTAGAAAACTTATAAAATATTTAATTAATATTTAACAACCTATTTTTTAGTTTAATTCTAAGGCTATTTATAATAATCTTTCCTAGCTATTTATTGTATTTATACTTATAATTATAAGTATAATTAAAGGTTTAAATATTAATTATTTAGCTAATTATTTTAATTTAATAGTAAATAACTAAGTATTAATTAGGCTATTAACTTTAGTTACCTAAGTACTTATTAATTAATAGGAAACTATAACTTTGGTTAATAATTTTTAAATAATATAATAGTTATTAAAAAGTTAAATAATTAATTTAATATCCTATTTATTATATTATATTTAAAAAATTAAAAAAGGTTTTCTTATATTTCTACTTCTTCTCTACTATTATAAAGTTAAGAATAGGTTCTAAGGTATATTTTCAAACTATATATACTATCTACTAAATTAAAAAAAAACCCTATAATTTTTTAAAATTAAAAACTTATATATAAAATTACTTATAAAAAATCACTTAAAAATCACTCTGATTTTCAAGCTCTTCAAAATCACTAAGAATCATATTACTAAGTAAAAAAATCATTATAAAATTACTCAAAATCAAAATCACTCATAAGTGATTTTATGGGTAAGTGATTTTTTTCTAAGCCTGCCCGCTACTATGCGTCTTGCCCTGACCATAACATCTTCCTACCTACGAGGTACTACGGTAGGTACTACCCAACTTACCAGCCTAGCCAGGTACCCGCCTACCGCCCCTTGGTCGACCACAAGACGTCATGAACCAGACGCCAGAGCCTCCTGACAGCATGCGCCCTGCGTATTCCCCTCTGACAAACACAGTCAGTCAGTCCAATAACGTCGCGACATCGGTCTACCTCAGCAATCCTCAACATCATCAGAAGCAGCCTTCTCGACTGCCGCAGTTAACTTCTCGCGATGCTCAGCGTCAAATTGACCAAGAAACCACTCATCGCCAAAACCAATCGCAGTCGCCTGCCCAAGCATCACCGCTGTCATCGATAAAATCCCAGCAGTATATCCAACACCACAGCTTGATAGCGACCTCCCAAATGCAACCACTGTCGACTCTCTCTGATAGTTCCTCTTCTCGACAAGTGGAGCCGCCCTCCCTATCATATCTGTCTTCTGTAACCCATCAGGGCGGTCCTCACATAACGCTGGCACCCTTATCTAAGGTTGACGAAGCCACAGGGCGCAAATATCAGTTCGTCCATCGTCCACCGAAGCGTCTCTGACGACAACTGGATCGTTCATGCGCAACTTGCTAATGACTGTTCAAGACTTGATGTCGTGCAACAGCCCAGACGCGCCCGTATGTGTGGCTTCGGCGATAAGGTCAATACCCTTCTTGCCCCGCCTCTTATCTCACATGTCTTCGCCACTACACGAAGACATCCCGGCGTGGGCTGTTGCGACTGATCCTCTAACTTCTAGCAGGATCGGAGACCAATTACCCCCCCTCCGTGTGTGCGTTTAATCATTACGGACGCTCTTACGGGCACAGAAATAGACTGCAAGTACGTCACCTTCCTTTCGTCCACGGAGTTACTGCCTGCGCCCCTGCCGACGCTGAACACTGACGAGATTCTAAATCAGTTCCATCGATCATTCCATGTTTGTGCTTAATGTTGATCTTTGGAATCAGGATGGAACACGAGAAGTAAACTTGGTTCGGTCTTCCACTGGCAGTCCATCAATTTCATCAACCACGCCCTACTCGTACACGACCCTGAATGGTTGTGACGTGCCGATGGTGCCGTATTCCCAACCCACATTGCCTCCTAGTCGGGACGCAACTTATGATTCTTCGCAAATGCTTGGCCTCGCACCGGAATATCAGCTACAGGCAGGATACGTTCAGGGTCTGTTGATCGTCTGTTCGCATCAATTACGCTGACTTGTACCCGCAGCCCCATCTTCCTATCATTCTAATGGCAACTTCGTTCCCACGCAGCAGTTCTTCCCGCAGCATCAGGGATATCGTGAGGATGGTATTGTTTCCTCCGCATCTTCGCAGGCCAATATCGCTCAATTTACAAGGAATGGCGTCCCTGTGACGCCTGGGTTTGTACAAGATCATAATTCCTTATCTAGGATGTCCATGGTGGGGGGACAGCCCCAGGGCATGTTCACCAGAAACCTTATTGGTAGCCTGGCAGCCAGCGCGTTTCGCCTTAGCGACACATTGGACCACATCGGAATATGGTTTGTTCTGCAGGACCTTAGCGTTCGCACTGAGGGTTCTTTCCGGTAAGACAGGCTGGCGCATTCATAAATGAGCGGGACTGACGGTCGGAACAGTTTACGTTTCTCCTTTGTTAACGTCGGTGCTCGTGGTGGTGCCCGCCGTGATAGTATTACTCCCAGAATCAACACCGGCCGAGCCCCTATCCTGGCGTCTTGCTTTAGCGACGTATTCAATGTCTACTCGGCGAAGAAATTCCCTGGGGTTTGCGAAAGCACGCCTCTGAGCAAAACGTTCGCCACTCAAGGAATCAAGATACCCATTCGAAAAGACGCCAATGTGAAGGGCGGCGATGATGATGATTACGGTGAATGATGATGGCACGGAAATTCGAGAGCGCGACATCTCCTTACCCTAGTCATATACTCAAGATGTGATAATAAGACACCATGGAGCCGTGCAGCATTGCAGGACGTGATTACTACTACGGATATCCGTACCGTATTTACTCACGAGATTCAAAAGAGCGCTACTGCAGATAGCCCCTGTAACTGCCCGAGAACCCATTATCGATGTCTCTGCTATTTCATATGAGGGTAAGATCTTCGTAGCACCGATCAACGCTATTATGCCTTACTTTGGAATTGAGTACTACCCGTAGATCCTAGGCTCGTGTCTCGCCTAGTAGGCACAAAAAAAGAGAGACACCATAATAAAAACGGGACGGCTACCTATATACTAGTATTGTGGAGGGAGGGTCAGGGGCGTACGATGCATAGAGGCATAGGGAGGGTCAGACTAGGAGCCTCCGATAGTCCTAATACGGCCCCCCCTTTTATATATCGGGGCGTAGTCCTAATACCTCTCTATACTCGTTATACCTTTAAATTAGCTAGGGGCTAGCTATCCTACTAGGTACCTATACTTTGTTAGTATATAGCCTCTAGCCTCTCCTAGCTCCTAGGCTCTTAGGTAGTTATTACTAAGGGGCTAAGTATAGGGAGAACTCTAAGACTAGACTTAAACGATTTAATTAAAAGTACTAAGCCTAGAGCTAGGCCGACTTATTTAGCTATATATATCCTTTTACTATATAATAGTCTTTATTCCCCTAAAAGCGGTAGTTAGCTTATACTATATTAGATTAATCCTTAGAACTATAGTTCTATATATTTCGAATATACTAGTATATAATCTATATTATAAGAGATAAGACTTAGCCTAGGCTTTATATTAAGGTAAGTTTAAGTCCTAAGACTAGAATATAACTAAGGTTAAAAACCCTTATATAGGGTTTCTCCTATATATATAATTATTTATAACCCTACTTAGTAAATATATAAAAGGGTAAGGAAAAAAAACTCGAATAAAAAAATATAATTAAGAATATAAAAAAAAGAAGAAAAAAGAAAAAAATAATATTATTTTAATATAAAAAAAGTAATAATAATAATAGTTATAATAATACTAATAATAGCCTAAATATTATTTCCCTAAGAATAGTATTTATTATATTATTATTATTATTAATTCTTACTCTAGGGACCTAAGGGTAGGTTTCTAGGATATAATATCTTCTTTATTATAGAGAGGATAAACCGGGTAAAGCCCGGGGGAAAACCCCTCTCTCCTTATTATACTATTATACTAGGGTATAATAGCTATCTATAAAGTAATAAGTCGGATTTACTAATTATCCGTTCTAAATTCGTCTTATATACGTAGTTACTACTAATTAGGCTAATTATTAGACTTAGACTTAGGGCGCTAAGGGGTTATTATATAAATAGTTTTAGGGTAGTTATTATATATAATTATACTTATATTAGCGTAAGAAGGTATTTAGGGAATAGCTAGTCCGAATTCGTATTAATACCTTATCCCTAAGCCTTAGGCTCCCGGGGTAGCCTACCGTAAATAGGGTTACTACTTCTATCTTATACTAACCGACTCTTTAAATCCGATTCTTACTAACCCTTATCTATTATTTCTACTTAAAGGTATAATAAGCTACCCTATATTCCGCGCTAAAGAAGTACTAAGAAAAGACTAAATTAAAGTTAAAAAACTAAGAAAACTAGAATAAGGCTACCCTTATAGTATAATACGATAACTATATATACTAGACTAAGTAATTTATAAGCGCTATAAGGATAATACTAGTTATAGGAAGAGTTAAAAAACTTAGCCTATTATACTCTCCGCTAAATTTAAACCGATTATACCGCTTATTAGGGTACTATCTACTCTCTAGGCGCTTAACTACTATACTAGGAGGGCTATTTATTATATTAAAAGGGGTTAAACCTCTTTAAGGAGGGGAAACTATTAGTTAGGCTTTGTAAATATACGTATAAAGGTAATAAATAATTATTAAAAAAGGGTTCTTTACTACTAGTTCTAATATTTATCTATAATAATCTAAGAAAGGATTCTTTATAATCTAAATATAAGAACGCCCCCTTTTCCCTTCCTCGTATATCCCCCTTTTCTAACTCGATATTAGATCGAGCTAAACTTAGAATCTATCCGGTATTAAGTTAAATTCGACCTAAAGTCGATCGGATACTATTCTAACCTCCTATTATTATACTATCTTATTCCTCCCTTTATTTCCTCTATCTTATACTTATACCTATGTCCTATATAATATATCCCCTATTCCTCCTAATACTACCCCTAAGAAACTCCTATATTATCCTTATTATAATTTACGACGAGTATAACTATAGTCTAAATATAGTATAATCCTTAATTATAATAATATTATATTAATACTAGTAGTTTTTTCTTTTATAGATTAATTATAATCTTTATTAATCGTTTTTCTAATAATATATCCTTAAACCCGGATATTAAGTATATTTATATCTACTAGTTATTCTAGCGACTAGTTTAAAGAGTCCTTAGTTATTATATTTATAGGGTTATTATTATTATATATTTATTATATCTCGTTTACCTTTTTATTTTTATATAGTTCCTATATTAATATTATATTAATTATAAGCTATTTTTTTTTATAATCCTTAATTTTATTAAATACTCGTATAGTAAAAATAAATTAGTATATATAATAGTTTAAATAAGGCTTAGCCTAAATTTAACTCGAATTTAATTTAGAATTAAAGTAAGAGAAATACTAATATTAAAACCTACTAATATACCGTATATCTCTAAAACTAGGATAAAGCGTATTATTCTCTTATATTTAGTTAAACTCTAATAGAGGAGGTTTTCTAAGAGTTAGAATATATTTTCTCCTTTTATTTCCTATTTAAGAATAATAATAAATCCGATTTAGAAAAAGAGATTTATATTATTAATAAAGGATTTATCTATAAAAATATATAAATTTATATCCTAGTACTAAACTAGAATATATTAAAAACCTTATTATTAATTTTCTTATTATTATCTAAGTTATTTATTTAATTTCTTATAGTCTTTTTATATTAGAGCCTATATCTAGATTATAATAAAAAGGTTATAAGCTACTTTAGGCTAATATATAAAGGTAATATAAGTACTTTAAACTCGTTATTCTAAGTATTATTAACGGAAATCCGGCTTCCTATAGTTAATAGGTATAATCTATACTACCTAGCTCTTTTATTAGAGTCGGATTAAAATTAGTTTAACCTTAAGTCGAGATTTATTAAAATCTATAATACTATTAGGTCGAAGGATAGCCTTAGGCTTAGTTTAAAATCTAGTAAAAACTATCTTTTTTTTTTTCTAAATTATTAAAGGCCTTAGTTTTAAGAATAAGGGTATTATTAGTCTATAGACTAATAAAACTAAATATTTAAGATTTAAAAGTCGAAAGGAGGAAGTACGTATTAAATATAAATATACGTATTTAAAGATAATTAAAATAGTATTTTTAGTACGTTTTAAACTAATAAACTCCTATTTCTATAATCCTATATAAGGGCTTAATAACCTAAATAATCGTATCTAGGGGGTATTAGGATCTTATCTTAATTAGAAGGGAGGCAATAATAGTATATTTAAAAGCTATATAAGCCTAGGGATAAGCCTAGGTAATATCCCTTAGAGTAAGCTTAGAATTTAACTCGAGTTCGGCTAGTATTAGCGCTAGAATTAAACGTTAACTAATATATTAAATCGTAAAGGATTATATTAGAATTATATTTTTACTAGTATTATTATAGCTAGTAATAATTAATTAAGACTTTTTATATAGGGTATTTATTATCTTCCCTTTAACTTCCCGGATTATACGTATTTAGAAGATCCGTACGCTAGTATATTTTATAGGGTCAAATCGTTTAAAAGAGAAAACTCCCCTATTAACGAGGTTAATAATCTCCTAGTTATTAAACGCTTTAAATAAATATCCTAGTATAATAATCTTACCTTTATTCTAGAGCCTAATCGAAAATACTATATTATTTTCCTTTTTTAGGATATAAAAATTATAGCTTCCTATTATTTTTAAAGGATTTAAACCTTAAATTTAACTCGAGGTTATATTAAAGTTGGTTTAGAGTAAATAAGGGATTAATCTAAAATTAATAGGGTATTTTCGATATTTATAAGGAATAGGCGAATATAAATTAATCGAAATTAATAAGGCTTATTAAGGAGTTCGATTATAATATTATAGCTATTAATATAAAGTAGGGTAAAAAGGCCTTATTAACCTAGCTTTTTATACTATACCCGTACTTTACTTTATAGGGGTAAATAAAAATAATCGGTTATATTTAGTCCATTTTAGGCTACTAGAGCCTTATAAACCTAGTAGGAAGTAGTATATTAGTAAAAGGCTATTATAGCTTTCTAAATAGCTTATATGCATTTTATTATTAATAGTATAGGAGGCGATTTAAGGGTAATTCTAGGGTATACTCTAAATATAAGTAGTATTAATACGAGTTTATCTAGTCTAGCTATATTATTTACTATTTTAACGGCTATTTATAGGATTAATATCCGATTAAAGTCGCCTTAGAATTCCTCCGAAATTATATTAAATACCTATTAAAATAGTATATAGTATTATTCGACTTTTCTAATAAACTAATAGGCTTTTACTAGGACTTAGGTATATAAAATCCTAAAAAAGCTAACTATTATTTAAAATTTAATTAAGTTAAAATTAGTTCTTATATTATAGTAAATAAAATCTAAAAGCCTAAGATAATAGTTAATCTAAATAAGCTATAAAGTAGCCTAGGTATTTTTTAATAAAAAAGAAAGTAGGAATTTTATAGCTTAGAATACTATTATTATATTAATAGTATAAAGAATAGGCTTACTATTAAGCTAGAGTATATTAATAATAACTTCGTAATTAAAGTCCTTATTATCTTTAATCCTAAATTTAAAGTATTATAGTACTAAGCTATAGAATTAATAATACTTATAAACCTTTAATATTACCTTTAGGGCCTATATTAAGGTATTATATCCGGCTTAAGTTAAGAATTAATATAGTCTTACTATAATAGGATATTTAAATCGCTAATAGATTTAACGGAGTTCGCCTTTTATTAGGTTTAAAGTTAAGGTAAAGTCTAGTCGAGATTTAAAAAAGAATTATAAGTATCCTTATTTATATATAATAAGGATTCGTCGAGAGTTATAAATAAGTTCGTTAAAGGTATTATTAAAGAAATACGCTTAGTCGATTTATATTAGCTAGGTAAAGGAGAAAAGGGGTTTATATAGAAAGGATATAAAACGTAATTCTCCTAATAGGGGTTATAACTACTATTAAACTAAGAGATAAAATTACTTATATTCCCTTGCCGAATTTAATAAAGGCTTAGCCTATTATTAAGGTATTAAAAAAGAGAATCGGGATTATAAATTAAAAAGCTATAAATTAATTAAGCCTAGTAATAGAAACCGCTATAGTACTAGTATTAATTAAAATACCTTAAAAAGTTAATTTAGAATATTTATTAGAAAGTATAAATTATAATACTAGGATAAGTCGAATATTAATCTAAGAATCTAGGGTTTTATAGGAAATTAGGGTTATAAAAGACTATATATTAAAAAAGGGTTATAATAAGGTATTATCTATATTCTATCGATTTTAGGTCGAAGTTAAATCGATATTTATAAGAAAAAGTATTAAAAGCGTATTAGTATTTACTAGGAGTTCTATTATAATTAGGTTAACGCGTATAAGGTAATATATATATACTATATTATATAGGTTATCTATTATTTACTATTTATTAAGCGGGTCTAGTTATACCTTATTATAATAGGAAAGGTCCTTAAGACCCTCGAAATATATAATATAAGTATTAAAGTCTAGGGATAATCCTATAAATTTATAGTATATAATAAATAATCTTTTCGCCTATTTATATTTTTTATCTATATATTAGGTCGACTAATAACCCTATTTCCTATAAATAAAGTACTTCTTATCCTAGGATAATAATAGCTTAGGATATAGATAGTATTAGGCCGAATTTAGGTTAAACTTAGGTCGAAATTTATTAGGTTTTTAGTCGAAGTTCTATTAGTATTTTTTATCGAGATAGAAGGTTTTATACTAATTATACTATAGGTACTAGGGGTAAATCGTTTTACGAGTTATTATAGTATCGAGTAAAGAAAAAAGATTTACTATTAAGGATTTAATATCGATAGCCGGTTAGAATAAGGCGAATTCTAGTTCTAGGATCCTACGATAGGCGTTAATAAGGGTTATTCGGAAAAAAGGGGTTCTACTATATTCCTTACTAAGGGCTTATTAATAAAGATTAAGTTTATTAAATAACTTCTAAAGGATCTCGTATAGTTTACTTTCCGGATTCGTATTATAAATAGTTTAATATATAATTAAAGTCTAATCTATATAATAATAAGAATAATTTATATTAGTATTAAAATATTATTTAATCTAAAGGTAAATATTTATAAAAGTATAATTCTAAGGGATATAGTTAATATAGTATTATTATACTTATCCTAAAAGAATCTAGGAAAATAATATATAGAAATTCAATAGGTAGATTTTAAGTAAATAATAAATATTTATTATAACCCTTACTTTATTATTAAGTAGATTATAGGGTTCTCCCGAGTACCTTCGACTTATCCTAAACCTTCGTAAATTTCGTAATTATATTAGTATTTACTAGGGTATTATCGAAATATATAAGTAAAAGCTAATAGTATATATTTATTAGTACCTTAAGTTTCCTACTAAATTAAGATCGGTTTTTATATAAAATAGGATTAATATTAGTTCGAATTTAGTCTAGAATCCCTTTATCTTCGTTTTATATTTTATTTTATATTACCTAGAAAACCATATTATAGTATTAATATATATATAATATTAGTCTTCTTAGTACTTAAACGGTAGTTATTTATACTTATTATTAGGGTAAAAGCTCTAGGGTATTTTCGTCTTATTCGTTATTTAGGGTAGGATTAGTTTTTAATTAACTCTAGTTCGAAATTATACTAATATTAGATTATATCCTAGAAAGCTTAGGGGGAAGAACTAAGGGAGGTATATAAACCTCTAGTTCGAAATACGTAATACGGTACGATTAAAGAGGCTATACTAGTAGTTCCTTAAATTATAAAGCTATTTTAAAGAGTAGGTTGGGTTTTTCTATTATTAGTCCTATATAAATCCCTTTTCTACTTAGAAGGTTTTAGAGAGATCTTTTAAGGACGAGTCTTACGAACTCCTATATAAGAGCTATTTAACCCTTAAAGTATTCCGAGAATATAATAAATAGTTTATACTTAGTATTATACTTACTATTTTCTATTTCTATTATAAATTTTATAATATAGAGTTTAATTAGAGCTTTATTTTATATTATTCTAAGGACCTCTTTATCCTATTTTAAAAAGTCGAAATTATACTAAACTATCTTTAGGATAATTATATTCCTAAAAAGGGCTTTAGCCTAGTCGTTTCCTAGTTAAGCTATTATCCTTATTCGTTCTAAAAGTAGGCTACGTTTTACTAAATTCAAACTATCTCCTAATCGAAATCGAAGAGATATCGAGTCTTATTCTTTTTAAAAAACCTAAAAGTAGTTAACTATATAGAATCCGGGTTTTTACTTACTAATTATAACTTCCTTCTTTATACCGAGTAAGAGAATCTATTATCTAAATTAATCTTCCTTCCTTATTAATCTATAATTACCTAAATTAATTACTAATTAGTATTAGTTAGGCTTCGTAAATATATATACGAAGGTAATAGATAATTATTAAAAAAGGGTCCTTTACTACTAATTCTAATATTTATTTATAATAATCTAAGAAAGGATTCTTTATAATCTAAATATAAGAATACCCCCTTTTCCCTTCCTCGTATATCCCCCTTTTCTAACTCGATATTAGATTAAGCTAAACTTAGAATCTATTTAGTATTAAGTTAAATTCGACCTAAGTCGATTAAATACTATTTTAACCTCCTATCGTTATACTATCCTATTCCTCCCTTTATTTCCTCTATCTTATACTTATGCCTATATCCTACGTAATATATCCCCTATTTCTCCTAATACTACCCCTAAATAACTCCTACGTTATTTTTATTATAGTTTACGACGAGTATAGCTATAGTCCGGATATAGTATAGTCCTTAATTACGATAACGTTATACCGATAAAAACCCCTATTATACTTAAAAGGGTTAAGCTAGCTAAGGCGGTAATAATAATAAAGGGTAAGAGTAAGAGTAATAAAAGCCTAAGTATTAATCTATTTAGCCCTCCTAGTATAATAGTTAAGTACCTAGATATTATAGTACCCTGCTTAAGTAGTATCGTTAATTCGAATCCGGCGGAGAGTATAATAGGCTAAGTTTTTAAGTATTATTATTTTCTATACCCTATTTATCTAGTTACTATACCCTAATCTAAATTAGGATATTAACTTCCTTACTTCGTTACGCGCCCCTACGCTAGCCTACGCTACCTATTTATAGTATAAGGTCCTAGTAATCTTATAAGTCGCTTATAAACCTAGAGGTACCTTTTTTTCGCTATTACTAAGGGGATATTATTCTAGTAATATCTACCCTTATTACCTAGTTATTACTTACTACTATATTTTTAACTACCTCGCTACCCTTATTACCTTACTACCCTCGCTACCCTTACTACCTTCGCTACTCTTACTACTTTCGTTATTCTTACTCTCCTCGCTACCTTACTCTCCTCGCTCTCCTCGCTACTCTCGTTACCTTACTCTCCTCGCTCTCCTCGCTACTCTCGCCGCTCTCGCCGCTCTCCTCGTTTTCCTCGTTTTCCTCGTTTTCCTCGTTTTCCTCGTTTTCCTCGCTCTCTACCCTCTTTACCTACCCTTATAATAGACTATTTTACTATTAATAAACCTATAAAGATCCTACCGCCGCTATTATCGCTATTATTTAACTCGTTTAACGATTTATATTCCTTTCTCTAGGGCTTTTTTTAAGAGAATAATACCGCCCTTATAAAATAATAATCTAGTTAAAAACGAGATTTTAATAAGCGCTAGCTTTCTTCTTATTATAATCTTTAGTATAATTATAGCCTAGGTAAAGCCTTTATAAGTATAGGGCTATATAATACTTTAATATAAAAAGTTAATTACCCTTTTAAGATTAAGGCCTTAGCCTTTCTAATAACTAAGTAGAAATAGACTTATCGAATTAACGAAAATAATAATTATTATAATTATCCTCCTTTAATAAATCTATTTATTTATAATATTTATTATTACCGTATATTTATATAGAAAAACCTTAAAAAAAACCTATTAAAGTATAGGGCTTTACTTACCTATAAGCTTAATATTATCCTTAGGGATTAATTAAAGCCTTTAAAACGGTATTTTTATTAATAAGATATTTATAATAATCGATAACTTATCCGATAAAAAGTACTAGGCGGTATAATAATTACCTAAGCCTTTATATCCTTTCTTTAAGTAGGGGATATTAAGTATATAATTAAGCTTAATAATAATAATAAGGTTAAAGGGGTTTTCTAAACCTACCCTTAGTACGAGGAAATATAGTATTATTTTCCTAAGGTTCTTAGTATAAATAATACGTATAATACTAATTACTTTAAGCTATACCTTTTCTAAGTTATAGGTATTATAGATTAGAAAAGCCTAGTGAATTTCGCCTAGGGCTTTATTAATACGGAGAAAAAGGAAGGATTCGACTAGCTTTATAAAAAGCTAAAGAACCTTTATCGCTAGATTTACGCGAGTCGACCTCGTATAATTATTATAAATAAGGAGATAGCCCTTAAAAACGCCCTCTTATTTATATTCGCTAATATATAATAATAGCTTTATATCTTTTATATTAATAATAATATTCGGGCGAAAATTAGGAAGTATTAAAAATAACTTAGTACTACCGATAAAGACGATAAAGATAATATATACGAGAACGATAGCTCCCGAAATATTATATAGAATAAAGCCGAGTATAATAATCCCCCCTAAGGCTCTAATAATAACCCTAATAGCTATAAAAGTATATTTTCCGCGTAGAAGACTATTATTTATACTAAATTAGAAAAGGCCTTTTATATAATTTAGAAAACGTTTAATAATACCTATAGAGAATACTAAGTATTAATCGTTAAATATATCTTAAAAGAATATATACTATAAAGGGAATAGTAGGCTATTTATTATATTTTATAATATAAAAACTTCGGTTAAAGGGTTAATAACCCTATAGAAATAGCTTATAAGGATATTAAATCCTACTTTTTAACTAGTATTAATAACCTTCTATACCTTTACGAAACTATTCTTTAAATAATCGCTAATAAGAAATAATACTACTTAAAGAGGGCTATTAAATAATAGGTTAAATAGCGTTAATTATATTTTAGCTAGGCTTAGCTAGGTAAATTACTTATTAAAATCTCGTACGCGGTAATTAATCTACTTACCTATTAGTATTATCTTACTAAGGCTATAATACCCTTATAAAAACGGGAGACTATTCCTCTAGAGCCTTATATAGGCCGTTTTATATAATAATACGGTTTTCCTTATACTTATACGATTTTATAATACTTCCGGGATTAAATTCCCCTTTTTAGCCTAATTATTACCTATAATAGTAACTTAAAAAGCCTTTAGTAGGTTATCCTTAATTCTTCCCTTTAGAGTACTTATTAACTTATTTATATAGGATCTCGAAAAGCTATTACTTTAAATCTAAGATCCCGATATCGTCTAGAACCTTTATAGCTAGCCTAGAATCTCGATAAATAGCCCTTTACTTATACCTCCGACCTTTTAACCCTCCCGAATTCCCGATAATAATAATAATAACGACGAAATACGATTATCCTAAGGCGGTAATAGTAATAGCTACGCCTATAAGTATAGGTAGCGTTAATTATTACGATTATTATAAGTAAGCTCTCGATTACTCTTATAAAGTATACGGAGGATAACTTTAAAAGACGAGGATAAGGTACTATAATCGAGATTATTATAAGGACCTATAAGGGGAGGAAGAGGAGGAAGAGGAAGGGGAAAAGGAAGAGGAAGAGGGGGGGGGGAGCGGTAGAATAGTACCTTTACTAAAGGTATTATAATTAGCCTTAACTCTATAGTAGGAAGAGCTATTAATAAGTCTTCTATAGGAGGTATTACTACTAGCCTTACCTATACTCTAATAAGTACCTTAATAGCCTTAAGAAGGCTATAGCCTTATATATAAGGATTATAGCTAGTATTAACGCTAGTACTATAGTAAGTACCTCCCTAGGTATTATTAATTACCTTACTCGTAGGAATTATAGCCGGTATTACTTATATAAAGAGATTATAGCTAGTATTAATACTATACCTAGGATTATAGCTATAACCTATTACCTATATATATAGATTAATAGCCTTAATACTAGTACGCTATATATAAGAATTATAGTACGGCCGGCCTTAATACTACTACCTAGGATTATAGCCTTAATACTACTACCTTATATATAAAGATAAAAAAAAGAGAGGGATTAGGCTAGCCCTGCTTTATAAAAAGGGATTATAGCTAGCCCTGCCTTATAAAGAGGGATTATAGCCGGCCCTACCTTATAAAGAGGGATTACGGCCGGCCCTGCCTTATAAAGAGGGATTATAGCCGGCCCTGCCTTATAGAGAGGGATTACGGCCGGCCCTACCTTATAGAAAGGGATTAGGCTAGCCCTGCCTATATAGAGAGATTACGGCCGGCCTTACTACCGCTGCCTATATAGAGGGATTCCTGCCGGCGCTGCCCGCACAGAGTAATCCGGCCGGCCCTACCTTATAGAGAGGGATTACGGCCGGCCCTGCCTTATAGAGAGGGATTATGGCCGGCCTTGCCTTATAGAGAGGGATTACGGCCGGCCCTACCTTATAAAGAGGGATTAGGCCAGCCCTACCTATATAGAGAGATTATAGCCAGCCTTACTACTACTACCTATATAAAGGGATTACTACCGGCGCTACCCGTATAGAGTAATCCGGCTAGCCTTACTTATATATATTATAGATAGATGGATTAATTAACGGGCCGCGAATTCGCGGCGAATCTCGCGAGATCTCTTTTTATACGTTTTTTAAACGAATTAGCCGCCGGCTATATTTTTAAATAAATTAGCCGCTAGCCGTTAATCGTAAAATCGGTATTAATAAGAAGGTACCTAGGTACTATAAATAACTTCTAAGGCTACTAGGACTTTATACCGTAGATAGGTAGCGTAGGCTAGCGCGGGGTCGTCTACCCGGTCGGGTAGCGGGTACCCCCGATTTAGATTAGGGTATAGTAACTAGATAGATAGGGTATAGAAAATAATAATACTTAAGTTTTTACTCTTCTTACGATTAGCGCTATCCTTATAGCGCTTATAAATAATATAGGTTAGTAGGAGGTATTATAGGGGTTTTAGTAAATCTAGTATAATAAGGATTAGGTACCCTTATCTATATTTATATTTTTCTAAAAGAATTCGGGTTAACGTTAGGGGTAGTTTAATACGAGTTTAGCGAGTTATAAATTTAATACTAGTATAAGTATAATATACTAAGTATATAATACGGAATAAATTATAATTAGTCGGCTAATATACGGGGAGGGTTAGTAAGGCCCTTTTATAATAGGCTACCCTAGGCGTCTTAGGCCTAAGGCGTTTATAAAAGTATACGAAAATACTAAAATAAGGTATAAGATTCTAGCTAATATTCTCCTAATTTCTTTACTATTTTAAGACTACTATACGTAACTAATACTATAAGTATTAAGTATAACTGCCTATACAAGGTATAATAACCTTTATAATAATCCCTATAGTTATATAATAAATCTACTCTTGGACCTTACGATCCTTTAATATAAGGAATCGCCGGATCCGGCGACTTATACCTTACTATAGTCTTTTCCTTCTTAATAACCACTTAATTAAACGACTTATAATTATCTCGTAGCTTCTATAGACTTTATCGGCTATCTCGAAGGATTCGGTTATACTATAAGATCCTATAAGAAGACGAAGGATTATTATAGAATTATTAGGAAGCTTTTCTTTACTTCTTCTATATTCTAGATTAGAAGAAGTACTTATATATAAGTAGTTAGAATAATTACTCCTTAAATAAAGAGTTAAAAATAATAATTATATAAAGCTTAAGAGGAGATAGGGGTTATTAGGGATAGGATAATAAATAGGTATATAGTCTCCCTTCCTTATACGACGAGGAGAGGGTATTTATCTTAACTTATATATAATTTGGATTATCTTTACTTTCCCCTTTTATACGTACGTGTTTATATAGACTATTTACCCTCCTAGTATAGTAGTTAAGTACCTAGAGAGTAGACGGCACCCTAATAAGCGGTATAATCGGTTCGAATCCGGCGGAAGGTATAATAGGCTAAGTTTTTTAACTCTTCCCGAAACTAGCACTACCCTTATAACGCTTATAAATTACTTAGTCTAGTATAGTCGTATCGTATTATAAGGGTAGCTCCTATCCTAGTTTTCGACTTTATTTCGGTCTTTCTTTAGTACTTTTTTAACGTAGAATATAGGGTAATATACTATACCTTTAAGTAGGAATAATAGATAAGGGTTAATAGGATTAGAATTAAAGAGTCGGTTAATACGAAATAGAAGTAGTAACCCTATTTATAGTAGACTACCCCGGGAGCCTAAGGCCTAGGGATAAGGTATTAATAATACGAATTCGGACTAGCTATTCCCTAAATACCTTCTCTTACGCTAATATAAGTATAATCGTATATAATAATTACCCTAAGACTATATATATAATAACCCCTTAGCGTACTAAGTCTAATAATTAGCCTAATTAGTAATAACTATATATATAAGACGAATTCGGAATAAATAATTAGTAAATCCGACTTATTACTCTATAGATAGCCGTTATACCCTAGTATAGTAGTATAATAAGGAGAGAGGGGTTTTCCCCCGGGCTTTACCTAGTTTTTCCTCTCTATAATTAAGAAGATATTATATCCTAAAAACCTACCCTTAGGTCCCTAGAGTAAGAATTAATAATAATAATAATAATATATAAACTATTTAATAATTACCTTCCTTCGATATTATACCTTCCTTATAATATTAACCCGAGGTTTATCTATAGAAAATAGGATTTTAAAGTCGGCTAGAGTACTAAGACGAATTATTATAATCCTATAATTAATATTCCTTAAATAGGGTTTAAAGAAGGTATTACCTAGTAAGGCTCTAGTACTTAGGTTATTAATAATCTATCCTAAGGTAGTAAACTTAAAGAATCCTATAAATAATCTATCCGACTTAAATCCGTAGGATAGGAAGGAGAAAGTAGCCTATATTGTATAAATAAGAGGCTTTTTTAAGATCCTTTTAATCGGTATAGGCTTCTTCTCCTTAATTTTATACTCGAAGTTCTAAATAAATTTACGGTCGATAAGCGGATTCCTATAGCCTATATCGGGATAAACTTTAAAACTAGGTTTACTAGGTATAGCCTATACTTTAATACGGAGGTATAAGTATAAGTTAATTCCTCGCGTATTAGTCCGAGCCTTTACTAGCTTAGGAATATAAATTACCTCTAAGTTAGTAGTCTCTAGGGCTTTTATCTTAGCCTACTTTTAATAAATAAGCTAGCCTACTTTAGTTAAGTACTATAAGTACTTATATAGGCTATTTTTTAATAAGAACTTATAATAATAGTAAGAGTACTCGTAAGCCTTAGGATTATACTTAGTTTCCTAATTAATTCTCTTCGGGCTAATATAGTCCTTTATTATTAAACTACTCGTTTAGTATAATAATAATAAAGAATTATCGGCTATACTTATTATACTAATAGGCTCCTTAAGGGTAACCTCTTTATACCTTAATTAAAAAAGCGAATTCTATATCTTTTTTAATAATATCCTCCTTAGAAAAGGCGGATAATATAAATAATAATTTATCCTTACCTTTATTAGCGCTAGATTTATTAACCTAGTACTTATTCTTAAAGTATACCCTCTTCTCCTTCTTTTCTTTAACGTAGTTAATACGGCTATAAGGGCGGGAATTATTATTATAATAATAGGAATTATTATAATTATAAGAGTCTTAATTTCTATAATTATAATAACCTTCTCGATTACTATTATAATAATATTCTCGGTTATTATTATAATAATATTCTCGGTTATTATTATAATAATATTCTCGGTTATTATTATAATAATATTCTCGGTTATTATTATAATAATATTCTTAGTTATTATAATTATTACTATATATTTTTTTTATACTTCTCCCCCCCGAATAAGGTTATTAGTCTTTATAACTATTATTAGATTTATAATTATCCTAAAGGGATTTTATAATAAGTATCTTATTAAACTCAAAGTACTACTTTAGGTATTTATTAATATACTCTTTATAGGACTTAATATCTCGGATTTAATAGAATAAGATTATATAATTCTTCGGAGGCTCGAGTTCCTTAATAATCTTAATAATAATAAAAGGAAATATAATCTTAAGTATTACCTTATTAATAATAATATAGAGTTATTAGGCGAGAGAAACCTTATACTATAGTTAATAAATTAAAAATATCGTTTTATTAACCTATATATTAATAGTAAATTTTATACTATAAAGTTCTTATTAAACCTATATAATCGGGCGATAGAATCGTTTTTAAAAACGCCTTATAAAGTAGTATCGGGTACTAAAAGTAAGCTTTTAATACTATTTAAAGTTTAACTCAGTTATATACTATATAAGTATAATACTTATAAAAAATAAAAGGTAAAATAAATAAAGAGTATAGATATTATCTAATTTATAAATATAAAGGCGTTTATAAAAGAGGTTAATATTAATAAAAACGACTTTTTTATTCTTATTAATAATAATACTTATCCTATTAGGATTAAGAAAATCCGGATAAAAGGTACTAATATTATCCTTTTTAAGCCTTTTATTAATAGCTTTTTCGGAGGCCTTATTTATAATTAGGTTTACTAAGAAGTCTTATTAATAATATCTAGGCTTTATAAAATCTAATTTAAATTCCGAGTTAGAGTTATTAAAAAGTATAAACTATTAATAATATTTACCCTAAAGTATTTATCGGGAGATAATAGCTTTTATAGTAAAATAAACGGGTCCCTTATTAATAATAATATACCTCTCGATAAAAGGTTATACTAAAGGGTATTAGGATAAAGTCTACGAAGGTTTATAATCTATAAGGAGAACTTCTAATAAGGAAGAGAGAGGCTCCTAGCGGTAGGAAGAGAAGAAGAAAAAGGGAGGAAGAAAGCCTACCTATAGCTATAATCTAAATCTCTTATTATATTCAAATTATAGCTACTTAGGGTAATAAAAAGAAGAAGGAAAAAGGAAGGAAAGAGAAGCTAGGAAAACGACGATTAAATACAGGTTATAGATTATATAACCTACTACTACTAACCTTCTCGAACCTTCCGGAAAAAACCTTCTAAGTATATATCTACTTATATACCTACTTACTTACCCCTTTAGGCCTAGGATAACCTTAATCCCGGCTATTCTATAGTAAATCCCCCTATAGAAGAAAAAATATACTCGCCCTCGAGTATAGCGTATATATAATCGGGTAGGGCGGCGTATATATAGCTAGGCTGTATATTATATATAGTACTAGGTAATTTAGTATTATATATAGTCGGGTAGAGTAGCGTATATATAGCCAGGCTATATATTATATATAGTACCGGGTAATTCGGTATTATATATAATCGGGTAGGGCGGTATATATATAGCCGGGCTATACGTTATATATAATACTAGGCCGGGTATTATATATAGTACTAGGCGCTATATATAGCGGGAAGCGCCGCATATATAATTAATTAATTACGCGGTCTTTAGGTCGATTTTTAAATTACTATTATTTAATAAGGAAGAGAGAGGCTCCCGATAATAGGAAGAAAAGAAGAGAAAGGGAGGAAGAAAGCCTACTTATAACTATAATCTAAATCTCTTATTATATTTAAATTATAGCTACTTAGGGTAATAAAAAAAAAGAAGGAAAAAGGAAGGAAAGAGAAGCTAGGAAAACGACGACTAAATATAGGTTATAGATTACATAACCCGCTACTGCCGACCTTCTCGAATCTTCTAGAAAAAACCTTCTAGGTATATATCTACTTACGTACCTACCTACCTACCCCTCCGGGCCTAGGATAACCTTAATCCTAGCTATTCTATAATAACTTCCTTAGAGTTATTCTAATTATATAGAATTATAATTATACTTAAGGGGTTATTTAGCTCGTATACTTTTATATACAAGTATTTAATTATCCGGGATTAAATTATAAGTACTATATTTAAATAGTCTTTCCTTATAGTTTTAATACGGAGTATATTAGTATAGGAGTTAGGAAATATAATTTCGAGTTTATAAATATTATAATAATAAAAGTCTACCTAGATTAGGTTATATATTATAAAAATATTTTAAGATTTTTATTATTAGCTAGTTATTTAGCATTTTATAGAATAAAGATACTAGTAAATAATAAGGCGAAATTTAGGATTATTCTAGAAGTATTCGTATATATTCTCGAACTCTATAGTATTTATATTATTAAAGGTAAATCTAAGCTTTTAATAAAAGCCTAATACCTTACCTATAGGCTTTAGTAATATAATTCTAATTAGGGCTCCTTCGTTTTTAGGGTCGTTTTCTATCCTCTTTGTAGTATACGTACTAGGCTCCCCTATACGAGTACTAGGTTTACTTATATAAGAGCTTATACGGGAAGTAGGCTCCCCTTTATCCTATATAAGTCCCTTCCCCTTTCCTATAAGAGCGGAGGTATTCTTAGTAATAATATATTTTATTTTAATAAGGCTTATTATTTTACTAAGTTTTCTTAATTAGTTTATTATACTTATAAAACCTAAGATATTATCTAGGTTCTTTATAAATCAAATAGGCGGAAAATATAATAAATAGTCTATAGAGTTATAAAAGGTCTAATACTATTATTAAAAATAGTCGTATAATTTATTATATATAGCTTTATAAGGGCTAGTTTATAAGCCTTTTTAATTATAAGGATTAGTATAAAGCCTATTTAATTATAAGGATTAATAAAAAGCCTATTTAATTATCCGATTAGAATAATCGTAAAGTTATTATTATAAGCGAAGTTGAATTACTATTATATAGTATACTTAGGGCTAGATTAAGAGATAATAAGAGTAATAAATCTCTTTCGTATTCTATATACGGAGAGTATACCCTAATAGGCGGCTATAAGCCCTATAACTAAGGGCGACTATATTATATAATCCTTCCCTTTTTAATACCTTTATACGCTTATATATATATTCTCCTATAGCCTTTATATATTCTAATAAATATATATTACTTACTTACTCCTTATTTACCTTTACCTACTTCTTTAGCTATTTATTAATCTAGTCGAGGGAATATACTATATATTTAATAAAACCTAGGATTTATTAGTTAATAATCCTATTATCCTAAATAGAAATAATATAGAGTAGGGAGGGGGGTATAGAGAGTATATTTAAAGGGTAAAAATAGTTTAATTAATTTAAGTACTTAGTATTAAGGGTAAGAATTAGCCTTATAAACCTATTATTCTATACTAGCCTTATAATTAGCCTTATAAACCTATTATTCTATACTAGCCTTATAATTATACTTATTATTATTATTATTATTATTATTATTATTATTATTATTATTATTATTATTATTATTATTATTATTATTATTATTATTATTATTATTATTATTATTATTATTATTATTATTAT
>PDHP01000313.1:0-26004 GCA_003339455.1 Ophiocordyceps camponoti-leonardi (nom. inval.)
CTCTCTCTCTCTCTCTCTCTCTCTCTCTCTCTCTCTCTCTCTCTCTCTCTCTCTCTCTCTCTCTCTCTCTCTCTCTCTCTCTCTCTCTCTCTCTCTCTCTCTCTCTCTCTCTTTTCGCTTACTTCCTTACACCCTCGTCTCCTTATACATACGCGTAAACGCCACACTCTATTACTTTTTATAGCTCAAGCCAGCCCTATAGCGATATCGCTCTTATATTCGGCCCGGAAGGAACAAAAAATCTACGAGTACGGACGCCATAATTGTCACAAAGTCAGGGAGAGTGCTGACTTGAGCCAATGTCAATTGAACCAAATGGACAAAAGATACACCAATGGCGTACGACAGGTCGTCGTTGCCACTGCTCTCCACGCTTATCAAGGGTCGGCGACCAGTCGGGCTAAGCCGCGGACCTTGCCACATTGTGACTCTGTGACAACTTTATATCGTGGGGCCTGGGAATCAATTATACGACAAAGCTATCGAGGAATAGGCGGATAGTATTCCTCTCCAAAGCCAATACTATACTACGTAGGCTTAATTGGCTAATAACAAGGGCGGCAAAGCGGGCCTCGCCAAAGGCTATTGCCGCTTTGGAGGAGTATATGAGGAGGTACGACATGGAGGGGGAAGAAGAAGAAGAAGAGGATCGGCAAACGACGGAGGTAGCTGGAAAGGGTAAGGAAGAACGGCAAACGACGGCGGTAGCTGAAGAGGGCAAGGAGGAACGGCAAACGACGACGGAGGCGAATAAGAGCAGAGGAGGAGAATAGGCAGGACAGATACGGGAGTCGGAGCTGAGCAGCACGCTAACGCAAGAGCCGGAAGGGTCGAAAACACAGCTGAGATAGAAATCGGAGGAGGGCGAGGACGAGGACGAGAACGAGACGACACAGTAGACGCCGCGTCACGATAGTCGCCAAGAATAGGCCTCCCAATAGCAGCTTCCTGCCGACGCCGCAGCCGCAGCCGCAGCCGCAGCCGACGGCGCCGACCAACAACTACCGCCTAAGAAGACAAACCAACAACCAAGCTGCGAGGACGGCGAGGAGACGGAGGAGGAGGAGGAGGAGGAGGAGCAGGAGTTGCCGCCCACGAGATTCACTATTGTTGCTGACGCGGGTGAAGGTGATGATGTCGAAGTTGTTACTGAGAGGACCCTCGTGCCGAAGGAGGGGTAGTGTCAGAAAGGAAGGACCTGGTAGATATAACGTGACCCACTATAATTCAAGCGAAGCTTGAATCAGAACACGTAAACACTACGAAGTAGATGGAGCGAGTGCTATTACGGGCGACTGTACGGATACGGAGGACCGTTGCAAAAGTCATGGCAGGTGCTAAAAAGAAGGAGTATTACTATTTTCCGCACCCCATTCATCTATTTTCCGCATCCCCTTCCCAATCGAGGGTACTAGCCACCCGACCGGGTAGACGACCCCGCGCCAGCCTACGCCACCTAACTACGGTACAAAGCCCTGGCAGCCTAAGGAGTCATTCGTTCTGCCGAGGTACCTTCTTATTTGTGTAGTATTCCTCACGATCTACGGATAATCAATACACACACACACACACACAATCAATCGGCCGGCGGCCAATTCATTCAGTATAATAATAGCAGCGACGGCAGCGACGGCAGCGACGGCAGCGACTGTAGCGACGGCAGAGAGGGCAGAGAGGGCAGAGAGGGCAGCGAGGGCAGCGAGGCAATTAAAGTATCACAAAAAATAGGTACCTCTAGTACTACGGGAGACTTCTAAGGCTGCCAGGACTTTGTACCGTAGATGGGTGGCGTAGGCTGGCGCGAGGCCGCCCGACCTAGTGGGGAACTTGGTATCCTGATTTGGAAGGGGATGCGGAAAATAGATAAATGGGGTGCGGAAAATAGTAATACTCATAGAGAAATGCCTGGGTAGAAATAGTAATACTCAAACAATCCTTGGACAGGAAACGTAGGCTAACAGCAGTTTTGGCGTCGATAGCTAGATATACCTTGTTATGCACCAGAACCTGTGAACGGCTTCTTATTGGCTATTACCCCCCCTTGCCAGCTGCTATGACCCGCTTGTCGGATGTTACTCTGGACAAATGCTTCCAGACTACGGATACCTGTCCAAAAACACCCCCCGTCCGGTAAGGTACGCAACACCTTCACACCCACTGTCCAACCCCCCCCCCCCCCCCCCCCCCCCCCCCCCCCCCCCCCCCCCCCCCCCCGCGCGTAGGTACGCTTCAGGGTCCATTCAGTTGTATGTATGCTTTTGGACAGGCTCCCAGGACTCGTACATATATCGCCAGTGTATGCTTGGTCATCGCAAATATCTGGGTCGTAGCAAGCTCGCGTTGAGGTGATTCAGGGCCTTTGGACTCCTGACCAAATGCAAGGGGCTCGATACACACCCCCGGAGGCACGCAGAACGTATGTATGTATGTACGCCTCAGGGTCCATTTAGTTGTATGCTTTTGGACAGGCTCCCAGGACGTATATCGCCAGTGTATGCTTGGTCATCGCAAATACCTGGGTCGTAGCAAGCTCGGGTTGAGGTGATTCAGGGCCTTTGGACTCATGACCAAATGCAAGGGGCTCGATACATACCCCCGGAGGTACGTAGAACGTATGTATGTATATACGCCTCAGGGTCTATTCAGTTGTATGCTTTTGGACAGGCTCCCAGGACGTATATCGCCAGTGTATGCTTGGTCATCGCAAATATCTGGGTCGTAGCAAGCTCGCGTTGGGGTGATTCAGAGCCTTTGGACTCATGACCAAATGCAAGGGGCTCGATAGACCGTATTATGTAGCGGGAGTTTTTCGACATTAATAGGGAGTGTGGAGCCGGCTCAGTGTGACCTCTCCAGTAAGTCCTCGATCGCGAGGGAGCACTCGCTTATCTGTGTTTGCCGTCGGCGAGAAGACATCCAGAGATGTTTCAGATCCGATGAAGGTCTTTTGTACGAACAAGGTGTGCTTAGGGGGCCCGCGGAAGTTGGGTCAAGAGCGAAGCTTTGGAATCAGAGGTGGCAGGGGTAGTAGCCGAAGAAGGTAAGAAGAAGAGGAGTATTACTATGAGTATTACTATGAGTATTACTATTGAGTGCACCCAAAATCTCTAGTGAGTGCACCCCCTTCCTATATAGGAAGTCCTCTTTCCCGACTGAGAAGACCGCCCCGCGCCAGCCCACGCCACCTAACTTAGGTACAAAGACCTGGCAGATCTAGGAGTCACTGGTCGCGCCGCCGTACCTCCCTATCTCTTCAATTGAAGCCGTAGGCCGGCCGTAATCGTTATGTATGTACGAGGCAGCGGCGCAAAGGCCGTGATCCTAGGCAGCGGCGTTGAGGCCGTGATCCGTGTGTGTAGGCAGCGGCGTTGACGGCGACGTGAATAAGTTACCTCTCTTGTGCCACGCCTTTGTACCGGAGATAGGTGGCGCGGGCTGGCGGGGTGCAGCCTTCCCGTTTGGGAAGAGGGTGTACTCACTAGATATTCTGGGTGCACTCAATAGTAATACTCAATGTAAACAAAATCTCGTATGTGTGTGTATAGTGTGGGCCTAGGGGGCCTGATCACATGACCAGACCCCCCTTAACAGTATAAAAGGAGTTTTGCTCCACCCAAAAGTCACTCTGGGCACTTCCAAGTTTACCTTCACAATTCTCAAAACCAGGGCCTTAGTCTATATGCTTCCTCTGCTTACACGTAATAGATCCTTCCTTTCTGATAAAGGGGTAGCCACGCCCTCATACTCTCGTGAGAGGAGTTCCTATTATCTTCATCTTCAGAAATATGTACACACAGTTGCCCTACGCGCACTATCCTCGCGCTTCTCTCTCTTCCCTTCCTTTCCCATCTCCAGAGGGCGATCCTCGCTCTTCTGCCGCACCTCTTCATTTACGACACTTTCTATAAAGCCTTTCAAGCTCCGCCGTTCTGACCAGCCTTTGTATAGAAATTTCGCTATGGGTAGCCGACGAGGCAGAGCCATGACGATGGCTGAGAGGACTAAAGACTCCGGGCAGAAGCTCGAGCCTAACGACGCTAGTTCTCGCATCGCCACTGCTTACTTGGCAGCTGAAAAGGGCCGTGGACGCGGTAGAAGTCTGAAAGAGCCACTGGTCTACGCTGTCGGCTCTATAACGAATCTAACGGAACCACATCGGCCCCGTTCGATCAGATAACGCTCGAGCTTTTGCACCAGACTGTTACAAAGTCACAAAGTCAGGGAGAGTGCTCGTATCGCTACCGCCTACTTGGCAGCTGAAAAGGGCCGTGGGCGCGGTGGAAGTCTGAAAGAGCTACCGGTCTACGCTATCGGCTCTATAACGAATCTAACGGAACCACATCGGCCCCGTTTGATCAGATAACGCTCGAGCTTTTGCACCAGACTGTCATAAAGTCAGGGACAGTGCTCGTATCGCCACCGCCTACTTGGCAGCTGAAAAGGGCCGTGGGCGCGGTGGAAGTCTGAAAGAGCCACCGATCCACGCTGGCGGCCCTGTAACGGAATCTAACGGGACCACATCGGCCCCGTTCGATCAGATGACGCTCGAGCTTTTGCACCAGACGCTTCGCAACAGCGGAGGCTGGAAGCCCGAAGCTTTCTAGGAAGATGCTTCGAGCATAGCCTCTGCGTTGGATTTATAGTCTAACGGTTAGCAGAAGCCGACCGGCAAGTTCTTTTTTCCCGCAGAGCTAGTCGTGCAGTACGGATACCGTTATCGGCTTCATCAGCCGAGAGAAATAGTGAACGAAGAGTCTCATTACTATTGAGTGCATGCAGAGTCTCTGGGGGTTGCACCCCCTTCCCAAATGGGAAGACTGCCCCGCGTCAGTCTACGCCACCTATCTCTAGTACGAAGGCGTGACACAAGAGAGGTCACTTATTCACGCCGCTATTAACGCCGCCTCCTCGTACACAAGGAATACGGCCTCAACGCCGCTGCCTCACATACATACGTTTCTTTGGTCCAACTTCCGTCAACGACGACGACGACGACAACGACGACTCGTCTGCAGAAGTGTCCGGGTAATCCTTTGATACTGTGTCTCCCGTCGTCCTCAAGGCTGGGCGACTACCCATCTCTCCTCCCATCGAGTCGGTGGTTGCTCGCGAGCGGCGACCGTTTTATTAGCATATGCTATGGCCAGGTCCCTCTGTCGCTTGGCCCAGTCCCTCCCGTTCCGACAGGCGGCGATGCCCTCGCAAAACGACCCAAAGTTCCCTTCCAAGCTCCAGGAATCGACAAGAGTGGTGACGACTTCCGGCAATGCCCTCGACGACGGCTTCGTCAAGTGGACGGCGTACATCTTGACCTGTCCGTCTTCGTACGTGTAGCCGAGGGTGTGGGCGCGCTCGTCGTAGACGGCCTCGGATTCACCCAAGGCGAGGAGCGCGGTCTGACCTCTCTCCCCCAGCGTCATGTCGTAGATGATCTGACGCTGAGCCACCATGGACGATCCGTCGGGACCCTTGACCTCGATGAAGTAGTTTGGTGCGACCGGCATTTCCTCCTGCTTGCACGGGATGACGAAGCCGGACAGCGCCTCCCGGACCCGTAGATCGAGCTGTTCGGGACGGGCGCCGTAGCAGATGTCGGGACTGGCCGCGACGAGCGAACCGTCCGTCAGATGGTCGAGGTTGGTGAAGTGCGTCTGGCGCATGATGGATCTCTTATCGCCGACGTTTCCTTCAATCAGAGGCATGACATCCATCATGACGTGGCACTCCTTTGTGGCGTCCGCAGTCGCCTGCTGGAACTCGTCGAACAGCTCTTCCGACGGCTGCAAAGACGCGGGGAGCGGTCGACGCAGCGCACTCCTAATGTCCTCGAGGTTCGCCGGTGGTGGCAGACGTCGACCGTCGGGATACCTGTATCTGTTGGGATAGATGCCATGGTCGATGAGATGCTGGTGGAAAGTACCATCGTACGGTCCCGAGCTCCGACTCGACATCGTTTTCGGACCGCCGCTGCTCATGTCTGCCGAGTCGGAGCTTTGTCTTCGCCGTCCCCGAGCGGATGACAAGCTGGCGAAACTCATGACGCGGCGGCACGTCGACGTCTTGAACTGCAAAGCTTCAGGTATCAGCCATGTGTGTTGTTCTCTTTTCTTTTAGGGGGCGGGGGGGGGGCCATGGCCACTTACTCCTCTCAAGTCTCTGAGGTCTGGACCGCCGTGAGAGGCGAACCTTTTGACGCGTCTCAGCCCGGTTGGACAAAGCCTTCTCAGTATTTGATCGACGTGTTCCGGGGAGGAGGAGGAGGAAGAGGATTTGGCGGCGGCGGCGGCCTTTTCCGCAGCGAGGCGACGGGCAAGTAAACGACGACTACGCCTTAGAGGAACGACTGCCGTTGTTGGTCGTCGTCGGAGTCTCTTCGTCTTCTCCGCGTTCCTTCGATCCAGTTCCCTCAACGCGTCCCTCGTCAAGTGAATCTCCGACAAGCCGTCCCAGAATCGCGGTGACGGAGGGGTCGGCTCGTCGTCCACCTTGTGTTTCTTCTCCGACCACGAACGAGCAGTAGGGTGTGGGCGCTTGCGAGACGCTGGACTGTCTAGCATCCTCGCGGCTTCGGCGACGTGCAGCAAGGGGTGAAGTGGGAAGAGGAAAAGGATATAAGAGCTATGTCCCAAGGTGTCTGATGACGGTTGAAGTGATGGTCGCATACGGATTGCAGCGTGCCATTGCTTAACCGTTGCTTTATGTCATCGTCATTGGCAGGGGCCTTCATCTGCCACCGTCTAAACGCGGCCGTCAATGACAGGGGGGGGGGGGGGGAACGGTGAGAAAGAACGCGGCTACGGGGGCCTCCGTGCGGACCACCAGATGGTCCAGCCCCGGGATTACGCGGGAAGAGGAAGAAGGAAGAGAAAGACGGAAGAAGAAGAACAAGTCGGCCTCCTCAAGACCTAGGTAGTAGGTAAGGAGGCTTCAAATGCAGCCTCTTCAAGTATACACATACAACCTCAAGACGACGACTTCTCTTCCTCGCCCCTCAACCAAGGATGAAAGTACGCCTGCAGCGTGTTCAGCCTCTCCTCCGGAAGCCAACAAAGCACACACTGCAAGAAGCTCAGAAACGCCTCCCTGTCTCTCGGCGCCACGTTGGCCGGCACAGACTCCTCCAGCCTGGGCCTGCAAGGTAACGGGACAGGCCCGTGCCATTGACCTACAATGGATTGACATTGACGAGGAGAAGTCAGAATCCTTCCATTCTATGTGTGCAGATGACTGTGAGACAGTATAGGCTTTGACACTCACCGTCATTATCCCAGTACTTCTTTGTTTCGTCGCTTCTCCTTAGAAACTCGGGCGGCGGTGGACCGAGCAAGGCTGTCATGGCGGCAAGATGGTGAGAATCGTTGTCCTCTTCACAGTCTTTGTTATAAACACGGAACAGGCCGTCTCTTTCAAGTAAATCCCAGGCCTTTGATTTTCATATGAAGAAAAGAAACCAAGAGGGTAAAAAGGCGTCGGTCAGTAAGCAAGAGCTGTGATGGATCGCAGGACCAGTTCTTCATACCAGAACCCCCACGCTCCAAGCATCCACTTCCTTTCCCCAAGGTATGTTCAGAATCACCTCCGGTGCGCGGTACGGTATCGGCATCGCGTTCCCTCCGTGTTCGCTTCCGATGCGGGCCTGTCCCAGGTCACAGATGGTGAGGGCGCCGGCGCCTCCCAACATGTATTGAGAGACGTGAATTGTCACGTCGCCGATTTGCTTTCGTGCTGAAGGCCTGTTCATCTCATTGTCTTCCACCATGGAGAGAACTGAGTCGCTGGTGAGGGCAACGAGCAGGTTATCGGCATGCAGGTCTTCCGTCAACTAGTATATCAGATGCATGTGCCGCTCTCGAGCTTTTCCACGGTGGATTGCTCACCTGTGTGAATTACGTCCGCGTCATGGAGAAAGTTGAGGCCGAGTAAGACCTGGTCAAGGGCCTTCTGGACAAGGACCTGTTGAAAGACGGCACCCTTCTGCATTCCCTGAAAAGTCATGAGACTCATGCCCAGGGGCGTCAGGATGAAAACGTCGTGTTCGCCATGCGGGCCCTGTAGCTTGAAGGAGTCTTTCAACTGTCGGACGTTTTGCCGGCCAGGGTGGTCGTCCAGACTGCTTGCAGTGCTAGCTAAGTGCCGATAGACCTTGAGTTCCTGGTTCTCCTTCAAGGTATGAATATGCACCTTGAGGACCCAGTACTTGTGTTCACTACTAAGTAGAGGTTATGACGGTTAAGGTGAATCAAGGTGAATCATGTAGGTATACGATGAGATTTATCGCCAGAAGCCAGCCAGGGAGGACTCGAGGAGGGCATGGCGTACCTGAGATCATGTGACAGCCATACTGTCGAGCTTGTGCCATAGCCCAGCTTGGCCACGACTTGGTAGCGGTCCTTGATGATGTCTCCGATCCGCATCGGGTAATAATCATCTTGCTTATAAAACGGCAGCCTCTCCTCCTCTACCTTGAGACCCGGGTCGATCATCTCAAACCCACTGGACGGAAACTCACGAGGCCGGAGCGTCGTTGCAGGTCTGGAGAACCTGGCTACATCCATGACAGGCCTCGACGTTGGGCGATGAGGGCGTGATGATGTCCGCCATGTTGATATCCTCAGCGAGCGAACGGCCTGCCTCGCCAGCATGTTTCTTTTGTTAACAATAATCACGAGGCGATGCCGAAGGAACGGCTAGATTTTGTTCCGGGGAGAGTGAAGATTAATTGATTGATTGATTAAAGCACCTTGCCTATTCGAGGTGCATGTATCCGTAGGAATCTGTGAGGTGATGTTCGAAGCGGGTCGGCGACTACGCAAAGAGGAAGAGGCCGATGTCGATCACAGCCGTCGGAACTGAGAAACGATTTTCCTGTGAGATATAGAGTCTCTCTCTCTCTCTCCCTATCCCCTGGCGGTATTCAGTATGATGAAAAGGATCGTGAGCACTATAATGTACGTCCAGGGCTCACGATTGGTAGAAATCATGAGTATCCTATCCTCGCCCATGGAGACCGGGGTAACCAGCTTTCTCATAAGCAGTTGATATCGTCATCTCGTCATGTTACCGGCCTCATTCCAGATCTCTTCGATGCATCGATACGGGCATCTTCTTTCACAGTATTCAGTGTACAGTTCTCACTGCTTCCACAGGGCAATCTTACCGCTGAAGCAGCAGTCCGAGTCTTCAGAGTCATCCCATCGTACATTACATATAACCTACTACCTATCAACAACCTACACGATGCTTCCCACTCCTTATCCAGCTCAAAAACATCAGAACAGTTCATCCATATAATCCCCCTAACCCTTGACGTCCTTCTCCGCCCCTTCTGCCACGCCGTCCACCAAGCTAAAGTTCACATTGAAGTGATGTCGACCATCCCAGACCCAAGTCAAGCAGGCGAGCAGCATCACCACGCCAAAGGCGACGACGCAGTAATTCATATTCGTCCCCGTCGTCGGCAGCCGCGGAGGGAAGACGAAGAGGACGGTGGTGAGCGCGGCCCAGGCGATTCCCACCTGTTTTTTTTTTCCGCTACCATGTCAGCCCTGCCCTGCCCTCTCCTTTGTCTCCCTCTCACTCTTGCCTGTATGTGAAAAGGAAAGAAGAAGAAAAGCCGATGACTTACGATGTTGACGATCCAACCGACCGTCTCCGGCATCTTGAAAGCCCGGTTCGGCGGCAGCATCCTGCGACCCTGGACGACGTTGACGGCCACGGGGATCGCATAGGTGATGCCCAGCTCGACCACGGCCGCGCCGGTGATGGCATTGAGCGCGCTCGACGAACCGACCAAGATGGTGCCGAAGACGAAGCAGCAGCCGGCGACGCCGAGAAGGGCGTTGAGAGGAACGTCGAGACCGGGCTGGACCTTGGCGAAGACGGTGCTAAAGGGCATGCCCCTGTCCCGCGAAAAGGCGTAGACCATCCGGCTGCTCACGGCGAAGAGGCCTATCGTGGTGAAGAGGACGCTGACGACGGGGATGAGCAGGAGGCAGACGCTGCCGACGGCGCTACGGGTCGCGTCCACGTAGACCTGTAGGAGCGGACCGTAGGGGGATTCGATCACCTGATGGACGTCGTGGATGCTGAACAGCAGGCAACTGACAAAGAAAAACCCGGTGACGACGCCGATGACGACGGATAGAAGCATGACGCGCGGGCCGTACTTTTCAGGCCTGGCCATTTCCTCGATCATGTGTGCCGTTGCGTCGTAGCCTTGTTTTTGGTGATGGCCAGAGAGAGAAGCGTGTCAGCGAGTCCAACCCCTATTTTTTCCCCTCTCTTTCCTCTGCCTCATGAATTCTTTTTTTCTTACCCGTCAAGGCAAAGGACCCTTGCAACAGACCCAACATCCAGGCCACGCCGTCCGGCCATCCGACCTCGTTGATGAAGTTGCCGTAAACGAAATCGCCGGCCTGATACTTGGGAGCCGAGCAGGCGACGATGGTGATGGCCGTGACGACTAGACCTATCAAAGCCCAGTAGAAGGCGGCGCGGGTAACGTACGGAAGCAGACGGGCGCCCAGGGCGTTGACGACAAGCGCGAGGACGGTGATGGCGATGTAGAGGAGGAACTGGTGCCACGACCGAGGCTCATAGTCTCGATGCAGCAGCGAAACAGCATTGAGGATAAAAGTCGAGCCCAAGAGACCTCCGGTGGCGCTCAGCGAGACCCATCCCGAGACGTTGATCCAACCGGTGACGAAGCCGACGACACGGCCGGCGCCGATGCTGGCCCAGTGATACTGTCCTCCAGCCGTGGGATAGGCAGACAGGAACTCGGCCATGGAAGCAGCCAGGCAGAAGTTGAAGACGCCGGCGACGACGAGGCCCCAGACGACGGAAGAGCAGCCGCCGGAGGGTAAGGCGATGCTGAGAGAGGCCGCCAGCGCAGTCCAGGTGTTGAGGATGGCGAAGGCGAGGCCAAGCATCGAGGCCGTAGAGAGATGCCGTCTGAGCTCCTGCTTGTGGCCCAGACGTTGGAGAGCGACGGCGGCGGCGACGTCGACGTCATCGGCGGATGAGGCCTTGCTGTCGAAGCGATTGTCGTCCATCATGGAGGGGAATTTGTGAGTGACCTTTGAGTCTTTTTTTTCTTCTTCTCGATGGAAGGATTTAAAGTGAGTGAAAAGGAAAAAAGTTACACAGAGCAAAGACAGGGGGAGAGGGTTGAAAGAGTTCAACGACTTCAGCCTCAAGAGTCGACGAAGAAGAAGAAGAAGAGACACCGTTCTTGATCCTTCTCCCTCCCCGAGAGAGAGAGAGAGAGATAGAGGAGGGGAAACTCTTGCGTTGTTTTAATAGAAACAGCAAAGCTAGAAAGGGTAAAAGATAGGAGGAGGGAAAAGAAAAGAGGATGCCGTCACATCGGCGACCAAAAGTGAAAGTAAGCAAGGCGAGATTGCTGCCATCCCATTCGGCCAGCCTTTCCTCCTTGGACTGAAGGGGCTTCTTGCTGCCGACGACTGGGATTTGGATGCTACTCGCCTTTCGGGGTTACACGGTCGATACCGCGGAGGGGGGAAGAAGTGGTTGATAGGCATACTATAGCCTTATATCTACTAGGTAGTAGGTAGTCATGGTCATGTGTAATGGACTTTACCCGTAGGTCCGTAGTATCTAGTCGAGGAACCCTATCTAGGTAGGCTCGGAGGGGGTCCTCGCCTATAGGGAGGAAGAGAAGGGAAGAAAAAAAGGTACCTCAGTAGAAAACGTTTTAAGTTGAAGGGACGATCAGAGTTGCAACCAAAATCCCCCCAGGTCAGTCAGTCAGTAAGAGGGTCCCCGGTATGTAGAAAAAAGGGGGGGAGGAAAGGGAAGAGAAAAAAAGACCCGCCGGCTCGGGACGATTTGACGGTGTGGGGCCGTCTGATCGGGGGCGGGACACAAGGCCGGGCGGTCCGGCTCCGCATTTGCCAAGTCATGCCCGGGCGGTCACCTTTTTTCCCCCCCATTGATGTATGTACATGCCTACTTACGTGGATATAATCGTTTACAGAAGTCTATGTACATAATATACGCGTGGCAGTCTCTTATTGGTTTAGTCTTGTAAGCCGTCCGAGGAAGAGGAAGAGGGGGATGAGGAGGGGGAGGGGGTGTTGCATAAACAGAGAGAGAGACAATCATCACAGACAAGTTCAGGATATAAAAGACAGCTGAAAAGACGACGGTCTCGAACCCTCCAAGTCCGATAGGGATATAAGGGAAGACAACTCTATTCCCCCCAAAAGTCATGTCTCCGCAGAAAAAAGACCTTCCCGAGGCAAAGGACCCTTCGGCCTTTGTCAAGATTGCCGTCTTCGATGGAGGCCTCATGGTCGGTCCAGGCAGCTTCCTGGTCGAGGGCCTGAAGGGGGTCTGCAACTTTAACAGCTGGCGGTTCTTAATCACGCATGAGCCGTCGGGTACGAAGCTTTGGTTTGATCTGGGGCTTTCCAGCGTATGTCAACCTACTATCTAACTTCCTATTAACCAACTGTTAACAATGACAATGAAAAAAAGGACCTCTCGCAATACTCAGACTTCATCCGGGCAAACCAAGTCGTCCTCTTCAAGCCCCAACCGCCAGAACAGACCGTTCTAGAAAACGCTCGATCCGTCGGCGTCGAAGCCGACTCCATCAAGCACGTCATCATAAGCCACGCCCACTGGGACCACGTCTACCCCGTCGGCTCCTTCTTCCCCAAGGCCAACGTCATCTGCGGTCCCGGATCGCGCCGACTGACGGCCGAGTCTTGGCCAGAGCACGCCGACAGCCCCTTCGACAGCAGGGTCTGGAACGCCGACAAGAGCGAGCTTCCGCTTCGGGAGCTGCCCATGCCGGACGACGACGACGAGGCAGAGAAGGGGTTCTGGCAGCGCCTAGGACCGTTCGAACACGGCCACGACTTCTTTGGCGATGGGAGCTTCTGGCTCGTTCGCTCGCCGGGTCATTATCCCGGTCATATGGTTGCGCTCGCTCGGACGAAGAATAAGGCTGGCGAGAGGAGGTTTGTCCTGCTCGCGGCGGATGCCTTGCATTGCTACCATCTTCTGCACTATCCTGCTGCGCCGTTTGGTAAGGGTTTGCCGTTGAATAAGACGGGAACCATCCACGAGGACGTCGACGTCGCCCGACGTGACTTGGAGAATATCGCTGCCGTACAGGAGGCGTATGGGAAAGAGCTGTTTGTGTGGCCAGCTCACGTAGACTCGTTGGAAGGGATATGGGAGTTTTGATGATGCTAAATACTTTCACAACCGTTGCATGTCTCTGCGAGTATACTTATATCTTGCGCTGTTTCCCCCCAATCTTCTGGCTCTCTCTCTCTCTCTCTCTCTCTCTCCTCACGATGTGTCTCTTCCATCATCCTTTTCCTGACTCAACAAATGTACAGGACGATAGTAATATCACTCCCAAAGCATCTCTTATTACCGTTCGCAGTCCTCGTCGATGGCAAGCCTCGACGCCACAAGATGGTCGGACAAGAATTGCTCTCGACCATGATCCTACTCCCTACCCACCCTCCCCCCATGACGGCAGTGAGACCGTACACGGTGGAATTCGTCTTCGGGTCCCCGTAGTAGCTGAACTGTATGTGCGGATTCTCGGGCTTGTCGGACGCTCTCAGGATCTTGAGGTGCTTCCATGCGTCGGGACCGCCTTTGATGATCATCTCTTCGAACGTGAAGCCGTTTTCCACCCTTGATCTTCGCATCGTGGATTTGGATGTTCCGCCCGAGAGGACGTCGATGTCGAAGGGGCACATGTTCTTAACCCATACGTAGCTTTCTGCCGAGGCGAGCGATGCCAAGGCGATAACGGCAGAGAGGAGAGTGGTTTTGATCAACATGCTCGATTTTCTTGCCTTTTTTTTGTGGTTCAATTGTGATGACTGAATGATAGACTTTGGTCTCTATAATTTCAAGTTGGATGGGGTTCGTCTTTATACCCCGTCTACAGTCATTCACGAGACGGAATCCCAGCGGACCGTCGTATAGCTTATAGGTAATCAGAGGCCAAGACTGAGAGAAAACCGTCTTAATCACCCCTCTCTGATCGATTAACTTTCGAGTCATCATCAAGGGACGCTCCTCAGACCAAACGACAGTCTCTTTCTCTCCATACGAGATGTGATGCCCTCACGTGCCATTGACGGCAGCCTCTCGACGCTGAGCTGCTACGCCGACATCGTAATCGCCATAGACAATCAAAAGACCAATCGAGCTTCTAGTGTCCAGAAGACTTACGAAGTTTCCTGTTGTTGGCCTCGTGAATACGCCTTCGATAAAGAAACCAGCATCAGTCGTATTTGCTTCTCTAATTCCATCAAGGAGAGGGTGGGGTGATGAGGGTGAGTTGTTGGTAGTTGGCGCTGACTAATCACCGTCGTTAGCCGCAACGCGCAAAAAGGAGAGAGGAGCGAGAGAGAGGAAGTAAGAGAGAGAGAGAGAGAAAGAGAAGAGAGAGAGAAGAATTCTTCGTTTGCGACTCGACATCTGATTCATTCCCTCATTCCTTCTCCCCTGCATCCAAAGACCACCCACCCCAAGTCTGACCTCATCAAAACCGACCATCATGGCCGAAGAAGAAAGCAGCGACCAAGACATCAAATCCAAGCGCGTCACCCTCGCCGACCTCAGCGCCAAGGGAGCAGCCCTATACGGGGAGAAGAAATACGAGGACGCGGCCGACGTCTTCTCCAAGGCCAGCACGCTCCAGGCTTCCATCAACGGCGAGACGGCGCCGGAGAACGCAGAGATACTCTTCCACTATGGACGAAGCCTCTTCAAGGTCGGCCAGAGCAAGAGCGACGTCCTGGGCGGTCCCGCTACCGCCGTCGCCGTCGCAGCCGATTCCAAGACGGGGGCGGACGAGGGTGAGGTGAAGGGGAAGGATGCGAAGAAGCCGCTTTTTCAGTTTACTGGTGACGAGAACTTTGATCAGGAGGAGGACGAGGCGGAAGAAGATGAGGATGCAGAGGTAGGCCAACGATTCCCTGCCTACATATTCCCCTTTCCTTTTCCATACACTCATCTCTAACCTTTAAAAAACAGGCAGCCGAAGACGAAGGCGAAGAAGACGCGCCAGATGATGAGCTCGCAATGGCTTTCGAAATCCTCGACCTCGCACGCGTCTGCTACCTGAAGCAACTCCAAAATCACGAGGCATCGTCAGACAAGGACAAGAGCGCACAAGATCCTCTTCCCCCCGCCTTGCGCCACATGAAGGAGCGCCTCGCCGATACACACGATTGCCTCGCCGAGATTTCCCTCGAGAACGAACGGTAAAGCCTTTTTTTTTTCTTCCTTCCGGGGGGTGTACTCCCTCCTCTTCCTACTCGGTCGCATCGTTATTCTCCCTTCGTTTATTCTAACGTCGCTTCACCTCCCCGACTCGAAGATACCAAGATGCCATCGAAGACGGCCGAGTGTCGCTCAAGTATAAAAAAGAGTTATACCCCGAAGACTCGGAAATCATAGCCGAAGCGCACTACAAGCTCTCCCTCGCGCTAGAATTCGCATCCGTCAACCCAGCAAGCGACGCGGCGAACGAAGAAGATGAGAAAGAAAAGAAAGAAGAAGGCGAAAGCTCAAAGGGAAAGGAGAAGAAGCCGGCAGTGGACCAATCCCTCCGCGACGAGGCCATCGAACAGCTCAACCTCGCCATCAAGAGCATCCGTCTCAAGCTGCAGAACAACGAGGTCGAGCTCGCGACCATGGCCTCGCCCGAGGATAACGACGCGGCTCGCAAGGCAATCGCCGACATGAAAGACGTCGTCGCCGACATGGAGCAGAAGCTAGCAGATCTCAAAGAGAACCCGCTCGGCGCGACAGGCCTGCTCAACACGCTGGCCTCCTCCATGATGAAAGACCTCGGCTCCGCTCCGTCCTCCTCCTCCGCCGCCGCCGCTGCGGCCTTGGACGTGAACGACCTCGTTCGGAGGAAGCGAAAGGCCGTCGAAGACGGTGGTGTCGACGACGAGGGGAAACGGGACCCCGACGCTGACCCTTCTTCACCGTCGAAGAAGGTCAAGATGGACGAGTCTTTGACGGTGGACGCCGGCGCGCCAAAGGCTGGGGGGGATACCGCCGCCGCCGCCGCCGAAGCTGCAGACGCGTCTTCGAAGAAGGCCAATCTCGACGACAAAGCTGCCTAAGTCTTTCGATGCTATTTTCGCGTGGGATTTTCTATTTTTTTTGTCATTTTCGGCGGAGGAATTTCTCCCTTTTTCTTCTTCTTCAGTGCCTTTCACTCGAAAACGTTGGCGCACGGCCTACCCGATGAGATCAAACGTCCTCTTCCGGCTCTGGTTCTGCGCCGCTTCCCTTCTCTTCGCGTCTCACCTTGGCCTTTGATCCTCTTCTCTACCCCTGTGGGGGGGAAATATCTCAGGTTAGGTTAGGTAGACCGGAAGGAAAGAAGATGAGACTTTGATATCTTCTTCGTTGTCCCTTTCATGGGATTACTGCGAAGGGGGTTATGGAGATGTATGTATGTGTGTATGTATGTGTGTATGTATCTTCCATTGTATGTAGTATATGAACGCGCTTTCAGAGATATAAAAGGGTGTCGAAGAAAAGGCAAGTCGGATATTAATATTCTCCTAGATCACAATCTGAATGCAGAATCCTAAGATACGGAAGAGAAAGCCCATCTACAATATAAAGAAAGAAAGAATCGCAGCAAAGCCAAAGAGAAGAAGAAAAAAAAAGGGGAGAATAACTGCCTATAGCTTCAGGCTCACGCTTGACATCCCCTTGGCCGCCTTGACCTTCTTGCCTTCCACGTCGGTGACCTCCCCCTTGCGATTGACGACCTTGACACCACCCTTCTTGAGCGCGGCGAGCGTATCCTTCCTCCTCTTCGAAGCCGCGGTCTGAGGCCGGACGGCGGCCTCGGCGTCGGCCTTGCGCGCCTTTTCGCGCTGCCTCCTTCGCCTGCGGGCCCTGTCCTCGCGAGACATCTCCGCGCGAGCAAGCGGGGCGCCGCCGCGGGTGGGTGCCGCCTCGCCCGGGGCGACGGGTCCGTCGTCGCCGGGACGGTAGACCTCGTGCGGAGCCATGCGGCTGCTCTCGCCGGCGACGGCCTGCGCCGTGCCCGGCTGCGCGTCCTCCATGCTGACGGTCGCCACGTCGGCCACCACCGACAGCGTCGGCGCCGCGGGCTTGGGCTTGTAGTGCCAGCTGCTGAGGGCGTCGAGCCGGCCGCACGTCTCCTTCCAGAGGGCCTCTACCTCGGCCTCTTCGCGCCGCAGCTTGGCGTCCGCCTGGCCGGCGTGCGCCTCCGGGTCGGTGCGCTTGACGTGCTCGTCCTCGTACAGCTCCGCCAGGCTCTTCTCCGCCTTCCTGTCGTCGATTTCCACCATGCCACGCCGCGTGCCGGCCGGGACGCTGTCGGCGTCGGGCCGTCTGCGTATCACCTCGTCAAAGTCCTGCGCCAGGATCCGCCGCTTGATGAGCTCGTCGATGCTCTCGTTGATTTCGGGCGTCACCACCGGCACGGGCTTCCCCACGTGCTCAAAGTCGAGGTCCTGTTCCAGCAGAGAGTCCTTCGGCCGGTCCGCCGCCGCCGCCTCGCCCGACAGCATCCACTCCCGCTTGGCCACCGACGCAGCCTCCAGCTTGCGGATCTCATCCGCCAGTTTCGCCAGCCGACGCTCGTGAGTCGAGCGCCGCCGCGCCCCGTCGCCGCCAGCATTAGACGCGTCCGAACCTTCGTCCTCAGACTCGTCGTCGAAGAGGTCACGCCGTACGTCGGCCATGGCCCGTTCCACGTCCGCCTCGGCCGGCTCTTGCACCTCCCACTTGACAGACTTGGCCGGCTTGTTACCCTTGGTCTTTCGTGGTGGCGGCGCAAAAAAGTCTTTGTAGTAGATGTCATTGGCGTTGAGTTCTCCGCCATCATCCTTCATGTCAATCTCGTCTTCGCTTTCACCGTCGGGAGCGTCCAGCGCCATATCTCCAAACGTCGGGCCGTCGTCTTCCTCGTCGCTGTCACCCTGGGGAGCGCTCTTGTCGTCGGCAGCAAAGGGATCAGCGGCCCAGTCTATTTCCTCCTCGTCGCTGGCCTCGGCACCTCGTCTTGCCTCCTGCTCCTCAAGCCATTGCGTCTGCCTGTTGAAGTTGTCGATCGAGAAGAATCCGTCGTTTAGACCGTGAGGATCCTCCACGAATTCCTCTTCCTGCCCTGTCGACTCTTGGTCGTCTTCTGCATCAATGCCAACCTCGGCCTCATCGTCCTGCGACGCCATCGCCATCTCTTCTCCCTCTGCATCATCTGACAGCGGTTTCTCGTCCTCGGACTCCTGTATAGATTCCGCATCGTCGTTGTTGTCTTCCATCTCGGAGACTGGCTGTTCAACTTTCCCCTCGTCGTCATCGCCACGCTCGAGCTCAAGCCCCAACCCGACCTCACGCTCAACGCCCACCGCCCCGCTCTCCTCCAACTCCCCCAGCACATCCTCCGAGAACTTCAGGATCCCCCCAATGATCCGCTTAGCCTGCTGCCAGACCTGCCCCGTCTGGAAGCCGTCGACGTGCACCTTGCTTAGCTTCAACACCTGCTGCTGCTGATGATCGTCGACCCTCTTTCGCTTCCGCCGCCGCCGCTCCTGCTGCTGCTCAGCCACTTGGCCCGCGAACCCTTCCAACGTCTCCTTCACCACCCGCAGCGAATCGCTCGGTATCGTCGCGCTCGGCTTCAGGAACGCATGCCGATTCCCCGGTCGGAGGCTTGATAACAGCCCATCTGGCGCAGCCATCAGACCGGCGGGACCGCCTGTCCTCGGCGGCGGCGGCAGAGCCGTCAGGGTATGTGACGTCGATGTCAGCGATGGCGATGTTTCCATCATTCTCCGTATGCCGGTCCTTTCTGGTGGCTGTATTGAAAGTGTAGGGCTCTTTTTCTTGTGGTTTTTTTTTTTTTGCCCCCCGAAAGACCTCGCTTACATGCATGTGCGGCACTTCGCTGAAGAGAAAAGGCTGAAAATGTGGGGAAACAGGCTCTCACCGCCTGCCTAGGTAGGTATCTGAGCGTTACGCCCTCCAGCGTTTTCTCTTATTAATAAGCAGAATAGGCTTGGAGGCTTCACGGCTTGCTCCCTTCACACCCGTAAGACCATCGCCATCACGACCAGCGAGCAGGTTCAAACGCGGTGAATCGCTCCCTTCGCTTCTCTCAACACTCGCTGTTACTCCAGGCCTTGTTTCGCCTCTACAAAGCTGTGTTATAAAAAGCAGAGAAAAAACCCGTCTCCTCAAAATCCCTTACAACTCCATACCCGCCTTCTCGTCTCGAAACAGGCGAGGCCCATCTCAGATATTGCGGTCCTTTCCTCCTCCTCCTCCTCCTCCCAGGTCAGTTACCTCTGCGTCCGCCCGTGCTCATCAGCGTAATCTTCTGCTTCTTCTTCTTGCCCTTCTTTCCCGTGACTGCCGGAGTGTCGCCACCGGCAGGCCCGCTGTCGGCCGTCTCCATGGCCTCCATCTGCATCGCTAGCTCGGCCGTGTCCAGCAGCTCCTCGTCATTGAGCCAACCGTCATCGACGAGTCCGCTGGGCTGCGAAGGTTCCAGCTCCGGTGACGCCGGCACGGCCCGGGTGCCCCACACCGTCCGCTGCGTCGAGGGGCTCGTCGACATGGAGGCCAGGGTGGCAAACCCAGGTCGCGGGTCCGGCGGCGTCGTTCCGGACTGCCCGGTCAGCGGCTGGAACTCGGAGAGATCCATCACCGGTACCGCGTCCTCCTCGACCGGTGTCGCCACTCTCCTCGTCCCAATCGAGCCTCGAAGCATGGCGGCCTCGAGCCGTTCCGCCTGCAGCCGCTCGCGTTCCTCCTCGGCGGCTTTGTCGCGATTGCGCTTTCGACGCTTTTCAATCTCGTCCGAAAATGACGCCAGCGTCTCGGCCGGCACGATATCCGTCCAATCGCATTCGAGAAAACTGATGACGCACCCATAAGGAAGATGGCCGAGATACTTGGCCCGTTTGCGAAGCGCGTCGTCGACGACGTGACCTGTAGAGATGTGCTCCACGCGAGGTAACAGTGTCGAAGGAAAGTTGCAAAAGGCCCCATACTTGGTCTTGAGGATGCGGATATCGAGTGGCGAAAGGTACAGGTGCGGCGGCGAGCTGTAAAAGTAAAAGTCGGCCGCTGCCGGTTGCTTAGACGGCTTCGGCACCGGCGCGGTAGCCTGGGCGGCGGCGGCGGCGGCGGCACCCCCTGTCCTCTTCTTGCAGGCCTCGATGGCCTTGATGGCCTTTTGAGTCCATTCGCCGTCCTGGCCGAACATGGTCTCGTCTTCCTTTTCCTGCTCCAACAAAGCCATTGACTCTTGTTCGTACTGGCCGTCCATGTACTCGGCCGTACCTAGCATGATGCGAGCGTAGTCCATGACGTTGGCAGCAAAGTGCCACGGGACATCCTCGCCCGAGTTGAGTACGTCGGCGCCCCCTTCCCAGGGCAGAGCGAGAGTCGAATTGGCATTCCTGGCCATGAGACGAAGGACGACGTCGTCTCCGACCCGGGGCAGGGAGCTCTCCTGTCCGGCGTAGAAGCGCACGGGCCGCACCTCGTGCAGGTAGACGCTGTCCTCGCAGATCGGGCACTTCTTCCACCGAGCACCTCTAATCGACTTGGGTTCGTCGGCGCCAGAGTTCGAGTGCATGAACCGGATCAGGCACGGCAGACAAAAGATATGACCGCACTTGGCCATGCGGGGCGCCACAGGCTCCGAGAGACAGATGGGGCACGACGTCGACTGCGACTCGGCCGAGGCGATGATTTGCATCACGTTGAGCCAGTCCAAGAGCACGTCGGCGTCAGCCGCGTGGTTCGAGTATGTAGCATCGGGAGACACGACGAAGCGATAGTTGGCGTGGACGTATCTCGACTTTTCGGCCGCGTAGCCCGGACCCCAGGCGGGGTGACGACGATAGGATCGCGGATAATGTGACTGACCGTGGGCCGGAAACGGCCTTGGCGGCGCGTAGCTCAAAAGGTGCGTGATGGACGTCTGACCCCGTCGGCTCGAAGGGTTCCTCAGGGCCCGCATCTCCGCCATGGCGTCGTCCTCATCAAGATGGCTGCTCGGCCTCGGGCCAGCCCCCGGCCGCCGCTGATTCTTGTGCTGTTTCCGAGAAGTCTGTCCCTTTCTCGGCGTCGGCTGAGACGTACCAGGCCCGGGCTGGTTCGGCCGTCGCGCCGACTCAAAGCTCGACGTCGACGGCCCCGCTTGGACGGCCGGTGGATGACTCGACGACGCCGGTAGGGACTTCCCCGCGACGCCGCTGGACGGGTTCATGTCCGACGTCAGAAGAGGCGATGACTTCGTCGGAGGAGGAGGTGAGGCTGCCAAATTGCCTCATCCGGTGCCCCTTTGCCGCCCGTTGAAGGGAGCACGCGGGTGCACAGCGTCTCGGCCACGATGCCGCCAGCAGCGACAGCTTCAACGCGTTCTCGAAGAGACGAGCGTTTGCTCCGTCACACAGAGGTAAGGATAAATTATAATAGCAAAAAGGACAGCTTTGGAGAGGGGTTGGAAGGGGGGGGGGTCCTATTGGGACGGACCCCGAGTTGAACACGGAAGAGAGACGAGTCGGAACGGACAAGAGGCAGGCGAGTATGATGTATCCATTAACATCAGCGGAGCCAATGATGAGTCATCACTATCAATTCACGTGGTGGTTTGGAGTTAGCTGTAGGGTATGCGGATAAATACTTGAGAGAAATTACGGGTGTAAAAGAGGCTCTTCCGCCCTTGATAACCTCTAGTCTTCCACGCAACTGTTTACCATCTTCATTCCGTCGCTGCCGGGCTTGTCAAGGCCCCCTTCATTAACGCTATCTGCTATCTCTGCTAGCTGCCTACCTATTCAACCAAATGTGATCGTACAATCCTTGTGCCCTTCTCACTTCCCCCCTCCCTCCTCTCGTACTTCGTCGTATGACAGGCCACGACCTCTCAGCGGACGGATCTCAGACGATGGCAGCATACTGTCCACGGACCAAGAAAAAAGACGACAAAAGCAGAAAGACAGCTCCGGAAGCGATGCTGCATTACCTAGAATATACGACCAGCCATTCTGACCTGTTTCTCTCCCATCGCGTGGAATTTGGGGAATCATTCGGCACGGAAACGAAGTCACACAAAACCAAAGACATTTACTGGAAACGGCACCTCGCGTCAGCCTCCCACCCAATCGTCCCATCCGGCACTCAGTTCTTGTCCGAGAGCTTGTGCTTGAGCTTGGAGAAGATGGTGCTCAGCCGGTTCTTCTTCTTCTTCTCCGGCGTCGCCTCCGCCGGGCTGTCTCCGGGCCCGGATGGCTTCGTCTCGGAACCGTTCGTAGGGGCACCGGCCGTCTCACCGGCGGGCGTACCCGTAGAATCCTCGCCCGGCTTGGCCTTGGCGGCCTCCGACTTGCGACCGGCATCCTCTGCCGCCGCGCTGCTCCCGGCCGCACCCGGCTGGGCGGCGGAGGTGTCTTTGGCCTTGCCCGTCTGGGTATCGGCGGCGCTACTCTCGGGTCCCTTGCCGTCGGTTGGCCTGCTCGCTTCGCCCGCTGCGGGCTGCTGTGAGCTGGGACCGCCGATGGCGGCCGGCTTGTTCACGTCGGGCTCGGTCTGCTTGGCGGCAGAAGGCGTCTCGGAAGCCTTGCCGGCGGCGGTGGCGGAGGTGGAGTCAGACTTGCCCAGCGGAGCGTCTCGAGAAGCACCGCCCGCCGCGCTCTGGGCAGGCTCAGTTGACTTCCTGGGAGACGGATGAGGCGAAGAATCGTTGATGTGCTTATCGGCCACGTTGTTGACGGCAGTCCTCAGGTCGGTATCGTCCGTCGTAGATCGATCGGGGAGCGTATCCTTGGTGGCTCCGGCGGCAGTATCCTTGGCGGCTCCGGCGGTATCTTTGGCGGCCGTAGAGCCCGCAGCGCCGGCGCCGCTAGCGGCAGCGGCAGTTCCGGCGGTGCCTGCGGCAGCGGTGGCACCGGCCGCACCGGCAGCGGAGCCGGAAGGGCCGGATTTGTGGTTGTGGGAGCTGGAAGGATCTTGAGACGTCACGGGAGACACGGGAACCTTTTCCTGGAGCTCCTTCTCTACCTGTGACTTTTCCATGACCTCTTGAGGCACGGCGGAGGCCTCGGGTGCGAAGCCGGCTTCGGCCTGGCTCTTCTTGACCATGTCCGGGACATGCTCCTGCTTGAGCTGCTGCTCGACCATGGACTTCTCCTCGACCTCTCGGGGCACAGCGGAAGCCTCCGGCGAGACGCCGGCTTCGGCCTGGCTCTTCTTGACCATGTCGGGGACGTGCTCCTGCTTGAGCTGCTGCTCGACCATGGACTTCTCCTCGACTTCGCGGGGCACGGCGGAGGCCTCCGGCGAGACGCCGGCTTCGGCCTGGCTCTTCTTCACCACGTCGGGCACCTGGGCGTCCTTGGGGACGGCTCCGGCGAGGCCAGCGGTAGTGGCGTCAGGACCGACGGAGCTAATGTTGGCCGACTTGTCCTCTTTGGGAACAGCTCCAGCAAGGCCGGTAGTCGTGGCGTCAGGACCGACGGAGCTAATGTTAGCCGAGTTCTTGTCCTTTTCGAGGGGGACGGCGCCAGCAAGGGCGGCAGTGGTGGCGCCAGGGCCGACGGAATTGATGTTGGCGTCGTTACCCTGACCCATGGGGAGGCTCGACTCTGGGATGAGGTTCTTGGAAGCGGGCGGCATCTTGTTCTGGGTGTCGACGCCGGGCAGGGCGTCACTCCTCTCGTACGAGTCCTTGTCGAGCTTGACGTGATCGTCAATGGCGGATGCCGACGGGGGGATCTTCTCGCCCGGGGCCAGGTGGACGGGGTTAACGGCACCAGGAGCAGCGGGCATTGGGTTGATACCGACGGAGCTTGATGGCAGGGCGTCACTCTTCTCGTACGAATCCTTGTCGAGCTTGACGTGGTCGTTGATGGCGGACGCAGACTGGGGGGTTTTGTCGCCCGAGGCGGGGTTCACAGCACCAGGAGCGGCAGGCTTGGGGTCGATTCCGACCTTGTCTGAGGGCAAGGCATCGCTCTTTTCGTACGAATCCTTGTCGAGTTTGACGTGTTCGTTGATGGACTTGCCGGAAGCGGCACCAGGAGCAGGATTCACGGCACCAGGAGCGGCCGGCATCGGCTTGACGGAGACGTCTTCGGTGGTCGGGGTGGCAGGAAAACCTCCCGGACCGACGGTGGGCGTCTCGTCGGGGGCAGAGGCCGGGTTGGAAGACGAGGGAGCAGCAGCAGCAGCAGCAGCAGCTCGAGAAGGCAGACGCTCGTCAGAGGACGAGGCCTTGTTGGCCGACGACTGTCTCTTCTGCTTGTTCTTCTTGCCGGCCATTTCGTCTATTTCGTCGCGTGTGATGTAATTATTGACGTTTCCGTCGCTGTCGGCCTCGTGCGGCGATGATTGATTGATAGTCCACTGACTGTCGACGACAAACTGTAGGAAGAGACAGGTAAGACGGACGTTTAACGAGATGGGATGCTGACGTGGAGGCTGAAAAGCACGGGCGTAGGCATGCAGGCAGGTGTGTACATATTTGTGCGTTGTGGAGCGGGGGGGGGGGGGAGGGGGAGCCGGAATTGGCCAGCTGCGTGGGAAAAGCACGGCAGCGAGCTTCCAGGGAGGGAGAGCGCCGCCACTCAACCCGCCAGTGCCAGTAACCTAGGTACTCCTAGCCTCTAGAGGTGCTCCTAGCAGCACAGAGGTAGGGCAGGTAGGCGGGCCGACGGGTGGGGGATGACCCAGAAAGCCAGGATGCAAGCAGCGACTGACTAAGCTCGATTGAGTCACCGCCACCGCCGCCGCCGAGCTTTCACCAAGCTTCTTGCTTGCATGGGAGAGGTAAAGGAATAATTAAAGAGAGAAATCGAGCTTACCTTGTAATAGATCTTTGAGCTATTGTCGTCCTTCAACTGCACGCGCTTTTCGAAGACGCCATTATCTGTCTTGTCCAGTTGTACGGATTTTGTCCAGCCATCGAAGTCGCCGGTGACTCGGACAGAATCCGCAGGGTGCTCCCTAGGTAAGAAATCATGTCAGCCGATCGTCACGGTGCGCGATAGAAACAGAGTCAGTTCAGTGGCGCGCGTGCGCAAGATGGCGAAAGGGAGGGAAGAGAGGGGCGAGAGAGAGAGAGAGAGAGAGAGAGACTCTCTGACTGGGAGAGATAGGGAGAGAGACAAAAGAGACGAAATGGACGTACCATTTGAACGTATAAAAGCTGCCCATATTTGCGCGATAGTTGCGCCCTTCCACGCGAAGGAGCCTTTCTCTTCTTTCACTGTCTCAATAATAAGGGACTGGGGGTAGGTGGGAAGGAAAGAGAGGGAGAGAGTGAGAAGTGAGAGAGGGAGAAGAGAGGTGGAGGAGCGAGCTGAAGTCCGGAGCAGCAGCTAACGGGTTGACGATGGGCCAATCTGCCCTCTAAAAGGGTACTTGTGCAGCCTGATGCTGGAGAGCTGCAAAAGAGGTAGCACTCATGCAGAGATGATGAGCACAGACAGTTGTTTTTTTTTTTACCTTGGTACGGGCTACAGGAATTGTAGCCTGTGGGAGAGTCTGCAGAGGCTGCACGTCCGTAAGAAAAACTGCGCCGTTCTTCTGCTGCATCAGATTTAATTCTAAGATGAAAGGAACGAGAGAGGCCCAGGTTTAGTCTCTTCTCTTGTTTCTTTTTTTTTTCCTGTTTCAATTAATCATCTCTTCTACTCTCAATCTTTCCATCTCTCTATCCGTATCCGTATACCTCTCTCTATCTCTCTCCATCTGTCCGCACTCTCTTCTAAAACGTCTTCCTTCTCACAGTGATCTCACTCACCATCCACCTCCTCCCGACGTTGCCTGGCTTTGAGCCTGAAGCCCCCCGTGCACAGATTACAAAGCCTCTATCCTCCCCCCCCCCCCCCCCCCCCCCCCCCCCCCCCCCCCCCCCCCCCCCCCCCCCCCCCCCCCCCCCCCCCCCCCCCCCCCCCCCCCCCCCCCCCCCCCCCCCCCCCCCCCCCC
>PDHP01000314.1:0-25832 GCA_003339455.1 Ophiocordyceps camponoti-leonardi (nom. inval.)
GATTGCGTACGTGCGAGGCTGTGCAGCAGTATTTGGAGGGGTGGACGGTGGACGGTGGTGGGCTGGGACAGGGGACAGGGAGCCGAAGCGTTTCAGTGGTCTCCCCCCCCCCCCCACCCCTTTCGTCTCCCGCGCCACCTCGGCAGCGTCAGCGCCCGGCGTTTCTGTTCGTTCGTCCCACGTCCAGCGCCTAATCTTTACCATAATCATCATCATCATCATCATCATCGTCATCCAGCATCGTGCATCGCAGGCCAGCATCATCCTCGTCTGATAAATAAACAACAAAAATCAACGATTTCACCGCTGTTTGCCTTCGTGCCTCCTACGCATTCTCACGTGGGGGGTCTGGCCCCTTGTAGCGGCCATTTCCACCACATCTCCCTCCTACGCGACGATGAAGGCCATGAAGGGCCTCAGCATGAATAAGATGCTGGGCAGCTTCAAGCGCAAGCCTGGCGGTAGTGCGTCGAGTCCTCTTCTCTTCTCTTGGTCGCCAAAACCGTCCCTGACAGACCGTAGCCAGCCCCGAGGCTCCGGCAGCGTCCGAACCGGCGCCGGTAGAGGATACGCCCCAGATCACGGCTCGCAACAGCGTGGTGCGTGTTCATTACGATTCCGCAATCCCTCGCAACAAAAGGCAGCTGATTTTTCGCGCAGAAGGCATTTTGTGAGGCCGGCGGCAGCGTCAAGACGGACGAAGTGCTGTTCCTGCCACCCATCGTGGACGCGGCCGAGTCCTCACCAACGGCCGCCGGCGAATGCGCTCTCGGCATACGCAAATACATGGCCAAGGACTACTACTCGCGGCCATCGCAGCAGTACAACGCCATCATGCTGATGCGCATCCTGACGGATCACCCCGGCGAGACATTTACTCGCAATCTCGACGACAAATTCGTCGATACGGCTAGGCTGTTACTCAAGAATGCCAAGGATCCCAGCGTGCGTCAGATGATGATGGAGACGCTCGACGAATTCGAGCGCTCCAAAACGAACGATCCGAACTTGACGCCCATGGTGCAAATGTGGAAGCGGGAAAAGGAAAAGGCTTTCAACAAGGAGGGGGTGAGAGAGAATCAGCCCGAAGGCGCCTTGAGTTGGATGACGATGCTGACTGCGTTGGCGCCTACAGAGTCGGAAATCCATCAAACCTCCCACGACGGCGCCCCGACCTCCCATCACGAGCCCCGCGCTCGCACCCGAGGTGCAGACACAAAACTACTTTGCCAAGTCGCACTCGATCAACCGGCTGCCCAGCGCCGTCGAGCTTGCCTCACGGCTCGAGGAAGCGCGCACGTCGGCTAAGCTGCTCGACCAGGTCGTGATGAACACACCGCCGATGGAGATGCTGAACAGCGACCTGGTGCGCGAGTTCGCCAACCGTTGCCTCAGCGCGTCGCGGAGCATACAGGGCTACATGACGTCGGAAAACCCGTCGCCGGACAACGACACGATGGAGAACCTCATCGACACCAACGAGCAGCTGCAGACGGCGCTCAACCAGCACCAGCGCGCCATGCTCAGCGCTCGTAAGCAGCTCGGCCTGAACTCCAGCCCGAGCGAAAGTGCGGCGATGCCAGACGAGCCGACCAGTCCGCCGCCGCCGGTGCCGCCTCTCAGTGGCGGCGGACTCGGCGTCTTCGCTTCGGGCGCCAACGGCAAGGGCAAGCAGACGGAGCTCTACAACCCGCCCGACAGCCCGCCGCCGCCGCCGTCTTCGTCAACCTTGGAGCGGCGCACCAACGGCAAGACGTCGTCGTCGTCTAGTGTTCCCTCGCCGCCGTCAACGGTTCCGCCACCGCCGCCGACTTCGCTTCCGCCTCCGCCTCCGTTGACGTTACCTTCGGTACCGCCGAGCACGAGCAAGGATGAGGAAGAGGATCTGTACGGGACGACGCCGAAGAGTAAGCGGTCGATGTCGAGATTTTGAGCAGCGGCTATAGCATGACCCTGTATGGGCGCGAAGGACTTTCCCGCTCAGTTGATTTACGAAAGGGAGAGGTGACAAAGGGGCAGAGAGATGATTTCGTCGTCGCATGGACAAAGGGGAAAAGGGGCCTCGTGATTTTATTCCCTCTTGTTTTTTTCCTCCTTTTTATCCCTTCCCCCTTCTATATCTTTTTTATCCGTTGACGAGGACGGCGCAATCATGGGCGGAAGAAAGATCGGAAGGTTTTGAAGGACATGCAGAGCTGGCCAGTCTCGCCGGATATCCCGTATCGACGCATCGAATATCTCGAGGGAAGGGGGGAGGTAAACCGGAGCACAGGGTGTTTCTTTTTTTTTCAGGCATTTAATACAGAGTATTCAAGCAGGAGGATCATACTCCAAGACTTGCTCTCTGTTCGGGAAATGGTGTTCTTCGCAAGCGATTCCCGAAGTAGTGGGCGAGACGTTGAAGTCAGTGACAGGGGGGGGGACGCCGCTGTCCGAAACATGGTGGTTACGTGCGTGCGCGAGCGATGGGAAAGGGTCAAGCGATGGAGACGACAAGGATTGATTGAAGCGATGGGTGGAGGGACGGGAGAGAGAAGGGTAGAGGAGTTGAGCAGGGAGATTCGCGGCATTCATGCGCAGAGCGACATAGTACCTAGTAGACATAGGAGGAGTCTTGACGATGATGATTGAGGCCGTAGTGTGAAGAAGCGCTGTAGGGTAGGGCGACAAGATATTGATGTCAGAAACGACAGATGTGCTACGGATACTGCAGCACCAAGGCCAGTGCCTTGTGACTGTGAGGCTGTATCAGCCTCTGCGCGGGTGCCATCATCTTTGGCGAAGCGGTCATATGACTACTAATGTTACAGTTATCGTCAACTAATATCCCCTCTTAGCACCGAGAACTTGCCGCCTTCGGTCGGTAGAAAACCTGATCATATTAACGATGTCCTTGAACAATGGTATGTCGGTCTCATCCCTCTCTGCGTTAAAAATTTCATGACGAAAGGTTTCTACAATAGAGGGATGGCTCTCCTCTAAGCAGTCGAGTAGTTCTTCGACGCAGGTTTGATCATGGAAGACGGTGCTCTCGAGTGTTTCACACCTTGCTCGAGCGGCGAGAAGACTGTTGAGCCAACTGTTGATGTCAACTTTTGAAGGGTCCTTGAGAAATAGGGATTGGAGCTTGGCTTCCGCGTTTTTCCTCTCCTTGTACTCTCCCTGCCACACCGTGAACTTCAGTTCCTTGAGCTTCTCGCGAGGTGTGAAGGCCGTCGCGATGAGGATCCGATAGTTTCTTGAGAGCCCAGCCGTGATGAACGCGTTGATACCGTAATAGGCCTTTTGAAGGGTATAGTATTCCTCCAGTTGGTCGTTGTAAACGAGCAATGTAAAGTACTTGTATTCGTCAAGAAGACTGCCGAGCACCGACTGATCAGGGGTCTCTGCTGGCCCCGTCTCGTTGCCCCTGTTTCCAGCTCGCCCCATTTTCGGATAGGGGGGTCGTTCGGGCTTGACAAGAACCTTTTCTGATGAAGGATCGATGAAATCCCAGACGCCGAAGCCTTTGGCCATGTTGATGACTTCCCGGTACCAGTCCGTCCAATCCTCCGGAGCGGATAACTTTGAGGCAGGTTTGACAAATAGGTTGACCTCATCCATTGTCTTGATTTGAGGTAGAAGAGGACTTGAATAATGAAGGCGTTGGACAGGAAGAGAAGAGAGAGAAGTAGAATAAAGATGGGAAGAGAAACAGGGAAGGGAGGTTGATTAAGTGGTATTTGTCCGTGCGTTGTCAGAAGAAAAAAGTTGTGATAGCCTCACGTTTGGGCTGTTATGTGACGGCGTATTCTCGACTGAAGAAATCGACGCACTATAAATCCTGACAATACGTTGAGATGAAAGCTTCAGCCGGGCTTGCAACCGTTATATGGACCAAGGCGGAAGATGCATGTTGGATTGGTTTCCTTACCTCCCTACAAAATAGCAAGGGGAGAATTATTATGACTTTTATTCCGGTACGAGCCACAAGTTAACTCCTCTGATCCCTTATTTGGGCTATTAAAAAAAAACAAAGACTCATTCCTGTACCCCAATTCCAACTCTTTGGTCTCTGTTGTTCATTTGCAGGGACCAAAGGCATGTGTAACTAATCCGCTTTCCCCCCTCAAAACCTCCAAAGGGAAGAAACCATCGTCAGTTATATACTATAAGTAGGGACCCTCAGGATCTATCATCCGTCGAAGATGATCCGTGCCTTTGCACCTCTCACACCGCCGGCCGGCCTCATCTGTGTACTGGAGATGTGTGTAGGTACTAGGCTGTGCTGTAAGTCTCAGCCTTTTCCTCCTTCTAGACTCCGTCAAAAAAAAGGTCATCTAAGATGAGTGAGGTGACCAAACAAGGATCACGTCAACAGTCAGGCCATTCATTCGTGAACGGCATTCCGTTTTACCAGGGAGAGTGGATAATGTCAACTAACCCTACAACAAACTCAAGAACCCGGCACGAATCAACTTTTCTAACAAAACCGTTTCGCCTTGTGGGAAAGTGAACTGAAAGGACTACCTTGGGAAAGGCTGTTTAGGTACGAGTCCTGCTGAGAAGCTACATCATTGCCAAACACTTGTTGATTGCTCTCATCATTGGCGGTATAAGTGAACTGATTTCGCTCGATATCAAGAAAATAGACGAGAAATACCACTCGGGTAGGGTCTGGGGGCATTTAAAGCCGAGGATCTTGACGAAAAAGTCTCGTCTTCTTCTCTAAGGGACGATTTCAAAATTGTTTAAAAAACAATCGGTTACAAGATCCAAGAGAGGGGCCGACAATGTGTAGACGTCACGATCCTGGATCGTCGTCATCAGCGCAACTGACGGCGGCGGTGGCGGTGGCGGCCATACGGGTGGCGACGCCACGGGCCACGGTGCGGCGGATCGGGGCACGGGCGTACGACGTAACCGATATCCTAAGTCGCCTTGCCCCGGGCTATGGCGAGGATGAAGATACCGCGGATACGCTCATCGTCACGTGGGGAACTCGATAACCTCTACCGTTACCTTGTCCCGAGAGCTGGACTCGATAAACCGCTTGACGTCTTGACTGGCCGCGTGAACCTTTACTCCTGATAACGATCACGGCAGCGCCGGAGAGTACGTGTAGTTGTTATTGGCGTCACGTACGACTTCGTCCTCGAGTTCCTTGTAGCCCTCAAGGGACATTTAAAACCAGAATTCACGGTGAGAGTATGAGAGAACGGGCTACTACATTGCGGAGTTCATCCTTGTTATTGGTAAAACCGGAGCCGAGACCGCCTAGAGCGTAGGCGGCACTGACGATGATGGGATAGATAACCGACTTTTTCGGCAGCGTCGAGAGCCTCGTCGACGGTACCTACGGCGATGGACTTGGCGATGGGTATATCAATCTCTTCGAGAGCCTTGGCGAATAAGTAGTCTCGATCCTTACTTAACTCTAGGGTCCTCACGGCAGTACGGATGGCCTTGAGAGCTTGCGAGCCTATGTAAGTCAAGTAGAGGGTCAGCTATACGTTCATCTTGGCTTGTCGTCAGTCGCGAGAAGGGCGACGTGAAGTGAAGAAATCCAAAGAAGTTCACGATGCTTATGCGAGGGAGAGGGGACAACGATACGGCGTCCTTCGAGGGCTCTGTGCGTTTCATGGCCGCGGGCTGAGGAGGTGAGGTGATGAGGAGGCGCAAGGGATGGATGGATGGTGACGGTGTTTGCTTTGCTAGGCCTGCAGAGTACAGTCTTTTCACCTTCAACAACCATTCGATCAGACGACTCTCGGTCTCCCCGGACCTCGTACGGGAAGCCTGAAGTCATCTGTAGAAATCATCAGGAAGCTCATCTTCATCTTCTCCTGCGTTCTTAGACGGCAGAGTCAATTCATGTACAAATAGTATCTAGCTACTACATAGCACCCTAATCAGAGAGACAGAAGCAACAATCACAAGAACAACACAGTCACTCTAGACAATCAATTGAGATCATCCCAGCCTTCCTTCTTCTTTCTCTCCTTGTTCCCCTTCTCCTTGAACATGAATCTGACCCTGGGGGAAGTTCAACCCCCCTCCTTTACCATCCATCCCTCCTCGCCTTGGCTTGATGTTTATTTCTTTTTTTTGTTGTTCTTATTCTCCTTTCCTTCTTGTTTCTGACATGAGTAAATTATTCCCTTTCTATTCCCCTTATCCCCCCCCCCCCTCCCCTGCCCCCCTTTTCGCCTTCGTTCGCCTTCGGCTCCGGGCCGATGGTATGGACCGGGGGTCGGGAAGACTAAAAGTTGTGACAGCGATGCATACCTAGGTAGATATGCATGTATGCGCATGGATGCTTGCGCACGGAACGGCCATGTCAACTTACCTAGGTTAGGAAGGTAAAAAATCCGTAGGCAGCAGTTGACGATGGGACTGAACCCCTGTTAGCCGACGAAGCGTTTATAGTGAGAGGGGGGGGGGGGTTAGATTCTTTTTCAGCCTCATACCTACGTCCGAAAGACGACGGCATGGAAAAGGGGAGAAAAACTCCGATGTTAACCTAAAGAAGAGATGGCCATTTTCGTGTGTGTGTCCGTACGTACATAGATGCGCATACATGCGAAGATTACTTACTACTAAGCTAGAAAGGGAGGCGACACAAGATAGTGTATGGGTTGGGTGATGTCTGTTTGTGTGAACGAGAAGTTGTAAGGGGAGTATTTTCACGGATACCGATATTGCTGTTGTTGCGTTGTCGAGGGCTGGTACCTAGATAGTCAGGAGGCTGGTAGTTGAAGGTTAGCTTTAACATGACACGTACAGAGAAGCATGTTCCTTAGCCCTCCCTCTTCTCCTCGTGGGGTTATCGAGACTCACCATCTCTGTCTCGTCTTATCCTACCCCTTTCCCCCCCCCCCCCCCCCCTTCGATGACTTCGATGACCACGTATGTCTTTCCCCATCTTTGATCCTCATGTTTTGCAACTCATGAATCACACCTTATTTTCTTTTTTTTTAAACTCCCCTCTCTTTCCAAGCTACCTAACCAACGAACTAACCACCTACATAGGTAACTAGGTAGGTAAGCTAACTTGGCAACTCAGACAAACTAGCTAGCTCACCCACGATGCGGTGCGTGGCAGGCGTGGCAGTTTTTTTTTTGCTTTCTCACCACATGTTTCTCCCCGCAAATCCCCTTACGAAGTTCTTTTCCATAACCCCCAAAAAAAAAGAATAACATTAGCGTCTAGGGGCGTCCTCGTAGAGAACGAACCTGGTGACGATACTAAAAAAATGTGCCGAGGCACGAAAACCCCCCCTCCCCCTCATATGAGATGAAAAAAAGGAAAAAAAAAGGAGGCTTTGAAAGAAAAAAGAAGAAGAATAAAAAAGTGAAAAGGAAAAAAAGGGGGCATGGTTGTGAGCACATGGTGTTGAACTCACGTGTGCATACATACCTACCTACCTACATTTGTATGTGCGTGTGGGGGATGAACTTCGACGACGCTATCCTATCACACTTGAAGCCTCGAAGAAGGAAAGAATAGAATTAAAAAAAAAATAATGGTGTCATGCAACTATCGTACCAGAGTAAGAGAAATAGGGGAGAACAAGAAGGGGGGGGTGAACAGCGAGGATGAATTTCCTTCTTCTCACCTACTCTGGGAACAACATCGTTCTCCTGCTTAGCTATCAACATGCCGGTTGTAAACAAAACGATATAAACAAGAGCCAACGAAAAACTCTCTTCCGGATAGACTTGGAAAACAGCAGTCATACCAAGGCACATGCTTCCAGAGACCTACACGGTGACACACCTACTAGTAGTCTGATCAGTACCGAGCCCTCCTTTCCGCAAGCCAAGGAAGGACAAGCTTGAACCCATTCCCCCTTTGCCACGGCCTCATCCGCCTTCAGGAGTCAAAAAAAAAAAGGAAAGAAAAAGGGAAAAGAAACGGAAAATATGGCACAAGAGAAGAGGATTTTCTTTCAATTCTTTTCACCCCCTTCATATCATATTTCATACAACCCTCAAGCTAATCAAGCTAATCCAAACCCCCTACCGAGTCTCTCTCATCCACAGTATACGGGAAAGAAAGAAGGGGCAATGGGGCGAAGAAAAAGGGGAAAGCAGAAAAGAACATCACCCTTTCCGAGTGAAAAAGACAAAGAGTCCATCCTAGGTAGTTTCAATCATGGACAAAAGGGACATGTCCGAAACCAGCCGTTAAAGGAGAAAGAAAACAGAAACGTCATATCCCGCCGTGAGGCATATTCGTCTTTCACAATAAAGGAAAAAGGGGAAGGGGCATGAGAAAAGGAAGAAGAAAAACAAGAGACATGATGATGACATGAGAAGGAGAAAGGAGAAGACAAAAGGTCTTATCCCACTCTTGCTCGAGACGAGCAGGAAATTGAGTTAACAAATCAGTAGGAGAGGAAGAAAAGACAGAGACAAAGACGTAGACGTAGACAGGGGGGGGATCTTTCTTGGTGCCTTTTCGGCTCGTGTACAGACGACGGTGCCTCTCTCCCTAGCATCTCGGCCCGCCTTGACCTCTTATTAGTCTCCTAGTCCCGTTCAGTCGAGGGGAAAAGGAAAAGTCGGGCCGCGGTAGGCCCATGCCGGAGAGGGCCGCACCGGTAAGGCCGTAAGGAAAGAGAGGGCCGCCCCGGAGAATCCACATCGTTATTGAAATCCCCATTTCCTTCTTTGAGGACGGAGCATGGGTTGTAAATAATAGTAGTTCCGGCACAAAGAGAGTCCGGAGAGACCAAAAATAAGAGGAAACAAAATGGGTTGGGATATAAATATTGGGTAAACAAAAAGGGGGGGAAAGAGCTCGGAGCAACAAGAAAGGAGAGAAAAAAAAATAACAGCCGTCAAAACAAAACAAAAATCCGTCCACTGGTTTTTTTTTTTTCCACGTTCTCTCTGATTTTTCTTTTGGTTTTTTTTTTCAGCGCGAACCGTTGGTGCTCTTGGCCTCGCGTGCGTGATTCAGCCGATCGATCATCGTCCTATCAATGTCGTTCTTCTCCACTAGGTTGCTCAGGCTCATAACCGACGACGGCTGGCCCGACTGCTGCCGCGCTGGCGTCGACCCACTGCTCGCCCCGCTCGGTAGGGGCACCGGCGCCGCTCCGCGCGGGCTCTGCCGTGACGGCTGATAGGGCCCATGGGCCATGCTGCCGCCGCTGCCGCCTGGACTGCTGTCGCCGCCGGACAACTCGGCCGGCGATCGGCGTCGGGGTTCCTCCTCCCCTCCTCGCGGCGGTGGCAGTCGGTACCCCTCGTCGCGCTCCTCGGGCGTCCGCCGCCGCCTCCTGCCGACCATCTGCGATGCCTCATCACCGTAGGAAGAATACGAGCCGGTCGGGGACTGCGTCGGAGGCGGCTGCTGCTGCTGCTGCTGTTGATGATGCTGCTGCTGCTGATGCTGCTGCTGCTGCTGCTGCTGCTGCTGCTGTTGATGTTGCTGCTGCTGATGCTGCTGCTGCTGCTGCTGCTGCTGCTGCTGCTGGAGCGGCGGAGGCGGAGGCGGCGGATACAGTCCCGGTGGTGGTCCTCCCGGGTGATGCTGCGGTGGATAGGGATGTGCGGCATTCGGAGCCAGGGGCTGGCCATAGGCGCCGAACAGCTGAGTTCCCGGCGGAACACCTCCCGGCACTGCGGACACGGGGATGAAGGCGGTCGAGCTCGATGACGAAACGGGCTGGAATATGCATTCTTGGTTCATGCGTGCGCAGTTCTGGCACTTGCCGCTAGGCGTGTTTTGGTAACCGCTGCAGCGAATCTGGAGTTAAACAACAACAAAAAGGTGAGCGACAGGATTCTTGAAAGCCGTCTCAAAGAGACTTTTGGAGAGCAGACAGACCTTGCGCTTCCGGCAGTAACGGCAGGCGATCGACGTACGCTGGCGTGGAGCGGCCTGGGCCATGGCGGGTGCGCCGGCAGCTTGCTGCGCATATTCCTGATAGGGCCCCGGGGGCTGACGCGAATAGCCGTTGGGCGGGACGGGCCCGGCAGAGGGGGGACCACGGAAGAAGTAGGCGTCGCCTCCGTAAAGTCCAGGGGGGCGGCGTTCGTCCAAAAAGGGGGTGCGCTGCTGCTCGGGATGGGGCGGCGGATAGGCGGGCGAGCGGGCTTCGGTCGGGCTGGCCTGCAACGGGGGTAGATAACCGGGAGGCGGAGGTTGCTGTTGATGACCAGGCTGAGGAGGTTGAAAACCGTTGACGGCGCTCGGCGAGGCGAAACGGGCGTCCGGCGGATAAGGACGGCCGGCAGAGGAAGGCGGCTGAGAAGGATAACCCCGACTCTCGTGAATCGAGGGCAGGACGGTGGCAGCCATGTGTGCTCGGGGGGCGACAGGGGCTCGAGACTGGTGGTGAGGATGATGCTGGTGAAGGTGCTCTGGAGATACTGGCTGCTGGTGCTGCTGGTGCTGCGGTGGCGGCGGCGGTAGTGTTGGCGGCGGGAAGCGCTGGTGCTGCTCTTCGGCCATGCTCCAGCGGGCTAGGCCTGAGAAAAGGAGGGACACCGTCACGACGGCGGCGAGCGATGCTCCTTACTGGACGGGGCGCATCGAGGAAGCGGCGGCGACGGCGGCGACGGTAGATAGAAGAAGAAGCCGATGCAGACCGGGTAAAGCTGGAGAAGTGTGCAGACGTAACACCGCACACACGCACACACAGACACACAGCCTCTCTCTCACTCACTCTGCGTGTGTGTGTTGTATCCTTTTCCCCCTCCCGTTAAACGGCTGACGATGTGATATGGAGGAGAGTGGAAGTAAGAAGGGAAGAGAAGGAAAAGAGAAGACCAGACTCTTGGGCTTGTGATGGATGGAGGGGGGGAAAGAGGAGGGGAGGAGAGGAGGAAAGGGATTAGAGGGGTGTGTGTGTGTGTGTGCGTGTGCGTGTGCGTGGGCGTGGGAGTGGATGTGGGAGTGAGTTGCTCGTGGAGGAGGTAACGGTATACGGTACAGTGTAAGGACAGTACGAGTACCGACGAGGGGGGTGCCGTGCGGCCCCTCTGATGGGTGGGGCTAGGTTCTTAACAGGGGTGTGGGTGTGTGGAGGGGCGTGTGAAGGGCACAGGCGGTCCATGCCGTGTGACAGTGCGAACGCTCGATTTAGTGGACGGAATGTACATTCTTTGAGCGAGTAAGGCTGGGGACGGATATGGGGGGGGGGGGGGGGGGGGGGTTTGGGGGGGGTGGGGGGGGGGGGGGGGGGGGGGGGGGGGGGGGGGGGGGGGGGGGGGGGGGGGGGGGGGGGGGGGGGGGGGGGGGGGGGGGGGGGGGGGGGGGGGGGGGGGGGGGGGGGGGAGGTTATAGGAGGGGAAGGGGAGGTTCGGCCAGGAGAGGGAAAGAACGAAAGAAGAGAAAGAGATCGGATGGAGGAAGGCTTTTTGATTTTTGTTAGCGTGAGAGGCGACCTGGTAGTATGTAGGAGCTTTTCGCCTCTTCCTCTTCCTCTTCCTCCTGCTCCTCCTCCTCTTCCTCCTCCTCCTCCTCCTTCTGTACCTTTGTATGCGTAGGTAGTCTCCTCTCCTGGAGCCTTCTCCTGTGCTGCAGCCTGCTGTAGCCTATAGCCTGTAGCCTGTAGGTAGCCAAACAAAGGTGTCGTACGTGGGAAGGGGGGAAAAAAAAGGGCACACTGGGGAATGGAAAGGAGCCGACGGCCGATAATAGTTTAAGCTACATCTACTGTGGAGTTGTGACGGTTTGATGCCTGTTTCACCAAAAAAGGCCTTCTAGTTCTTCTTCCCTTCCCTTCCCTTCCCTTCCCTTAAGCATTTCCCCACGGAGAGCCTCTGCACGTCCGTCTCAGCTTGAATCAATCAATCCATCAACCAATCGCGACTGGTCTTGCTACTAAGGTGGGTAGGCAGGTACCTATCTAGTATCCTACATTACAGTTTATTCATCTTCTTCTTCACCATCGTCTTCTTCTACACACATGCATATCCGTACATACCTACCTAGTACATACATACCTACATACATTCATCGTAGTATGTATGTACATATGTGGGAGAGCATGATATCATCACGACGTCGTCCCGCACAGCCGTAGGATCCCCTCGTACATGCCAAACATTATTGCCGCGCTCGGAACGGTCCTCATCAGATGTGGCGTCAACCCGCCATAGAGGCCCATCATGCCCTCTTCTTTCCAAACCAGCTTGAAGCACTGCACCAGACCCGTGTACTTGGGGTTGCTGGGATCCAGCGGCGCTTGTCTTAGCCGCGTCCGCGCCACCTGTATCATCATCATGATCAGCACCGGCCCAAACACGCGACAACGACAGAGATAACGACGAAGACGACGACGACGACGACGACGACGACGACGACGACGACGACGACGGCGGCGGCGGCGGCAAAACTCACCTCGTGAGGATACGCCAACACAGCCGCAATCAGCTTCGCCCCCCCCGCTGCGCCCACCTGCCCCGTCGATCCGACAAACTTGTCCCATGGCGTCCTCTCACGCCCGCTGCTCTGGATGCGCGCCTCGCGACGTCTCAGCGCCGCCTTCATCTGCTCGTACAGCATCCACTGCAGCGTCGATTCCGCCACACCGAGGTAGCTGGCGCTCATGCCCTTGTAGAGGCCGCGGACGCCCTCGTTGCGCACAATCTGCCGCACGCAGTCCAGGCTGTTGCGATATTGCCTCTTCATGGCGCCGCCGCTTCGCTCCGCCACGTTCTTGTCGAGCTGCATCCGCGTCTTGACCATCCAGATGGGATTGGTCGCCGTCGAGGTTGCCACCCCTGCCGCCACCCCCGATAGGAGGTGTACCCATACCGCCTGCTGGCCGTCGTTCCAGTAATGTGAGATGAGGCGCTTTCCGTTGCCGTAGACGTAGAAGCCGATGCTTCGCGCCGGTATTACGCCGATCAGGTTGGGGCCGAGGCCCTTGAACAGAGCCCGAGGCCCTTCGACCCGGTAGACGGACGTCAGGATCCGCAACGTGTCGGAGAGGTGATGCATCGCAGCCCTAGCCGGATTTAACGGTCCCAGCGCCCGAGCCTTTGCCTGGAGCTGCGACTGGTATATGTCGGATTGCAGTCGCGTCTTGAGCACGTCAAGAGGCGCCGTCACGGTGGCGGCAGTCATGCCGCCGATACTGATCAAAGCCGCAACGTCAGCCATCCTTTGATGCCCATTTCTTGTTCTTTGTCTGTCCCGACGACATACCCGCCGGCCACAAGATGCACCCAAGACTCGGCGAACGGCAGGGCGCGGACACGTCCGCCGCCGCCCGCGGGAGCTAGATTTGCATGCTGAAGCCCGTTGCCCGGCTCCATGGCCTGATGGGGCTGGGCCATGGTAGGGCTTGCTGCTTCAAAGGATTCTGAAGGTCGGACAGAGATTTAGTATGTCTGTGTGTGCGTTCGTGTATCGGCGTGTGTTAGCTGGCCGCCATGGAGGGGGGAATGAGGAGGACTGCTGCTGTCGATGATCACTTTTTTCTTTGACGGATCCGCGAGAATGACGAGAAGTACCGAGGCAAAACCAAGGCAGCAAAAGAAAGAGAGAGACAAGGCTAGAGAGAGAGAGAGGGAGAAGATAGAGAGAGACAGAGAGAGGCAAGCGGAAGGCGTGTGTGTTATTTTTTTTTTCCTTCTTTGCCTTCTCGCGCGCAGGCGAATTTTCATTCATGCGCGTCATAGCCTGATTTTGCACGAATTACATAATAATGCGCCAAGCCGGATGATGATCGATGAAATTCATGCGCTCACCCACGTTATCTTATCTCTCCCTATCTTATCTTGATCTCTAGGGTTAGGATAGCAATCTCAATCCTGAACCCTAGTGCTGTGTGATCTGGAGCAGGAATTCCTACCGGAAATATAACGACGGGATTGATTGAAACCTCAGAGGCTCGTTTAAAGTCGTTCAACATTAGTCCCATCCCCCTATATATGTATGTAGCTACCAACCCCACGTCATCTTGATATATCATCACAGAGTCGCAATGCATCGTACCCCGCAAGAAAGATGCAAAACCTCTCTACTCCTCACGCCATCAACCACACGTATGTATATCTTTGATCTATGTATATGACCTCCACCCCGTACCTAGTAAGGTGTTGCATCTTCTACTTACGGGACGAAGCCAATCTTCAACTCTTTCTTTCTCGAATATCAACGAAGCAGACAAGTCATCTTGAAGTTGAAAAGACCAGTCTACCTTCTCACTCATACTTGTATCTACAGACTGACAACACAAGTAATGCCATCATGGCTATACTGGGTATCTACGCTGATGCTCTCTTCCTCGCTCTCTCCGCTTTACGACTCTGCTCAGCTGGTCTAGCAGACATCGACCACGTCGTCTTATTCATGCAAGGTGCGCACCCGCCCACTTACATCCGTCAGTCGAACTAACAGACTCAACACCAGAGAACAGAGCCTTCGATCATTACTTTGGCACCATGCCAGGCGTCCGAGGTTTCGACGATGCCAACCTCTTGGAAACAGACGGCGTTCCGGTCTGGAAGCAGTTGACGAGCCCGAAACTGACAAACGATACCCACCGCATAAGCCCCTGGTATCTCAACTACCTCGGCGGCAACTGGTCCGAAGCGACGCAGTGCATGATCAGCGGCAGTAACGGATGGTTCGAAAACCACGCTGCCTGGAATAACGGCTCCAACGATCACTGGGCTCTTAACAACACGCCCTGGAGCATAGGCTTTTACAAAAGGCATGACGTTCCCGTCCAGTGGGCTCTCGCTGATGACTGGATCATCGCCGATATGTATCAGGTAATGTCTCCCTGTTTCTTCTCTGATCAAGGTTCTCTTCTTCAAAGTCTGATGAAAATTGTTTTCCCTCTAGGAATCCGTCATTGCTTCGACCTCACCTAACAGAGTCACCTGGATATCCGGCTCCATCAACGTGCCAGGCGGTCCCCAAAAGCCAGACCAAGGAGGCAACCCCTATATCGACAACAACGAGACCCCAGGCTGCGAAAGCCGAGGCATAAACTGCTACCCCCTGAAGTGGAAGACAGCAGCCGAGCACTACGAAGAAGCATCCGTCAGCTGGCAGGTGTACCAAGACGCCGACAACTTCGACGACAACCCGTTCGCCTGGTTCAGGCAGTTCCAGGATGCGAAACCGGGCTCCAGCCTTCACTCCAGGGGCGTCAAGGGTCTTTCCCTCGACAGCTTCTACGCTCAAGCCGCCAACGGAACGCTGCCGGAAATCTCGTACATCATCGGCCCGACCGAGTTGTCAGAGCACGCTCCCTACTCCCCCCACGACGGCGCCTGGCTGGAGAGAAAGATCGCCGAGGCAGTCATCAGGTCCCCTCGCTACGCAAAGACGGTCCTCATCGTATCTTTCGACGAGACGGGTGGATGGTTCGATCACGTCGACCCCTACCGCGCCCCGAAAGGGACGCCGGCCGAGTGGCTCGACGACCCGTACGGCCAGGTAGGCCATACCTTTGCCGGGCCTGGTTTCAGGGTGCCCATGTACATCATCTCGCCCTGGACGCGCAACGGTGGCGTCTTTACCGATCACGCCGACCACAATTCGCAACTCCTCTTCATCGAGAGATGGCAAGCCTCCAAGGGCCGCAACGTAACGACCAACGAGATGGTCCCCTGGAGAAGACAGAACATGGCCGACCTCGTCGCCGCCTTTGACTTTCAAAACCCAGACTACAGCGTCCCCGACTTGCCTCCCGCTCCTGAACCGCACAGAAACAAGAAAGGCGTCTACGACGGATCCTCTCACTGTATGAGCCTTTACTCCCATCCGCAGCCGCCCGTTCCCTACAAAGAAGAAGCCTCTCGGCCTGAAATGTCCTCATTGGTCGAGCACGGCTTCAAGCCGATGCGCGGTCGTCTGACAGAGGGCCGCTTCCTCGTCTTGGAGATGGACGGCTACGCCCTGACGGCCATTCCCTCCGTGAAACGCGCCTTTCTGACTAGGAGCATAAAAGGTCACTCGGAGCCACGTCATCGATGGGTGGCCCACGCACTGAAGCAGGGAGGCCAGCTCTTCACGCTGAGAAGCAGCAGCAACGGACGCTTCCTCTGCTGCGGGGACGAAGCCGAGTTGTGTGCTGATCCGAACGAGGCCACCGTCTTCGTCGTCGGCTTTGAGCCGAGTAGGGGCTATAGCCTACGGGTTAAGAAGACGGGCTTGTACGTGACTGCTGCCCGTGGGGCTGTGTCCTTGGTTGAGGGCGCTACACACTGGAGGTTCTATGCCGTGAGCTACAGTTGACTCCAGTCTGTACAAGTACATATATCAATAGTCTTCCTATCCTAGTAGGAAGGTCTCGTCGTACACTATTGTACACAGACGGATGTGAGGCGCATACAATGAGATTGACATGCCTTGCAGAGTGCCAAGGGAAAGTCTTTGTCTTTACCTCCTCGTATGATAGAAGCCACGTACATAAAAGCGCAGTGACGACTCTAATGCCCGTGACACTTTGGCCTGCGGTAACATACCAGCCATTGTCGGAAGTCCCGCAGAGCGTCGTGAAACAACGATGTTGCTGGCTTTTTTTCTCTTTCGGCTGCTTCTCCCTCGACTGCCTCTCTCTCAAGTGCTTCTCTCTCAACTGCCTCAAGGTCGACATCATACATGAGGAGAAAGGAAGGAAACCTCTGCTTGATGGCCGCGAGGAAGAGTTCGATGCAGTGTTTGTCGTTCATGAGATCGCTTTCACCGGCCTCGAGGGTATCGAAGGCGTGCGCCAGATCATCAAGCCACTGATTGATGTCAACGGTGGTGCCCGGGTCCTTGAAGAAGAGCTGGTTGATCCTCTGCCTGGCGTATGCGTTTTCTCCCGCCTGTCCCGGCCACACTTTCCGTCGCAGCTCCTGAAGCTTCTCTCGAGCCGTCGTCGTACGCACGATGGCCGCTTGATAGTGCTGCGCCACGCCCGCCTTGATGAAGATATTCATCCCCTTAAGTGCCCGATCAAGTATCCTGAACTGCTCAAGTTCCATGTTGTAAGCAGGACAGAGGATGCTCACGTATTCCCCGACCAAGTGCGGCATCATGCCTTGCTGTTGAGTGCCGTCATCATGTGCTGCGAGTCTCGTCCACGGCTGAGGGGGCATCTGCGGGCGGTTGAGGACCTTGTCCGAGTCCGGGTCGACATATTGCCAGATTTCGAGGCTAGTAGCGGTGCTTCTGACTTCCTGGAACCAATTCCTCCAATCTTCCGGCTTCGCAAGCTTGAAAACCGGCGTGCTGTAACTGTAAAATTCAGTCATTTGTAGATGTAGGAGTGCTTGTGATGAGTGTTGCTCTTAAGTGAACGTCTGCTGGCTTTCCTATTCCGAGATAGTCAGTTGATGAAAAGGGGGCGCGTTGTGTTCGATCCAACAACTGATTTTCACTCGAAAATTGTTTTTGTTGAGTCTATTCAGATTCACGCCTTCTACAGACTCTCATTAACCGCAGGGCTTGACCCTGGGTGGCCCTCAGAGAAGAAAGGGCCTTTATTAGTCGTAAGCAGAACAACCCAAAAACACAAACTCACTCGTCCTTTTCTACCGCTCTGGGATATAGCTTTGAACGAACCGCTCGTCGGATTTTCTCTACATATATACAAATACAATACCCTCCACGGCGGTAGAACAAGACAATAGAGAGGTCTCGAAATTACCCTTTTCCAGTCTTCGAGGGTCCAGTAGGCGTAGGCTTTTAATACTAGTTAAGCCGTTGTTTCTTTATCTTCTTCTTTAGACCGGGTTTCTTATTGGCTTCATGTCATGATATCCTGCTTGGCGAAGGACGCGTCAAATCGTCGATATAGAAACGTCAAATGCATCAGCCTTAAGCTCTCCTACGAGATCCGCACAATTTCGCTCTCTTCCGTAGCGATCACGGCTTACCTTTGCCAAGAGATTATGATTCGTCACGGATTTGACACTGCTTCCTTGGGCGCCCCGAGCGGTGGGAATCTTGAAGAAGCTTATCGTTAATATTAAGAGGGCGTTGATTAGGATCAAAACCGCGTTGAAGGGCACGATGATAAATATTATAGATCGAACGAGGAGGCACGCCCGTGAGAGCAGTTATTTCGGCTGAATGATATCCTTGTGCCCTGAGCATGACAACAACTGCCCGGGTGGCGATATCTGTCTTATTTTGCGGCATCTCTTCGTCGGCAGAAGGCAGCAGCAACGGTGGCGAATTCGTCGTCGTCGTCGGCAGGCAGGCAGGCAGGCAGGCAGGCGGAACGCAGCGGCAACGGCAGCGAATTTGACCTCTTCGTCAAGGCAGAAGGTACCTAGGTAGGGAAAAAACACCAACAAATGAAGCGGTATCCGAAGAGCCAGAGGGCACGGCAACGGCGGCAGCGAATTTGACCTTCTTTATCCCGTACGGATAGGTGGCAAAGACGCGGTAGGGCAGAAATATCCCCCCTGCTAGTTTTTACGTGAGGATTCGCTTTGTTTTTTAACAGGGATCACCTTTTGGCTGTGCTGGAACTTTTGCAACGGTCCTCAGTAGGGGGGTCTCAGAAGCGACATACCCTTCTTCCCCCTTGTCCCATGGCATGGAGGAGGAGGGTGGTCAACTGGTCATACGAATGCGATAATCAAAGTCAGGATGCCGTCAGTCGATCTTATCGATTACCCCGCCCCACCGTCACCGCCACAGGCTGCATCAGCCACGACAGCTTACTCCCTCCCTCCCTCCAACACTCATCAGCCTCGCGCCGCCCGACGTCAACATCACCACGCAGGCCAAGAAATATACACCACTCTACATACACATCCTCGTTACGCATTTTCCCGCTCACATGTCAGAACGAGGAGCGCACCACCAGCGCGGCGGCCGCGCTAATTTCCGCGGCGGACGCGGTGGAGGAGGTCGAGGCGGCGGCGGCAGCGGCGGCGGCAGCGCGGATAAGACAGCGTCTACCGAGCGACCGAAGAAGGAAAACATCCTCGACCTATCCAAGTACATGGACAAGCAGATCATCGTCAAATTCAACGGCGGCCGAGAAGGTGAGCTCAGCACGCACTCTCACCCCCCATCTCCCTTTTTCCCCCTCTATATCTCTTACGCCGGTTACTTACAAACCACCCAAAAAAAAGTCCGCGGCACGCTGAAAGGCTTCGACGCCCTGATGAACCTCGTCCTCGATGGCGTGGAGGAGACACTAAGAGGTACGGTCTTCATTTCTCTTCCAAGATGCAAAACAGGGAGCTTGATACTAAAACCCCCCTCAGACGAAGACGGGAACGAGTCCACCCGCTCCCTCGGTCTGGTCGTCGCTCGCGGCACCCTCCTCGTCGTAATCATGCCCGTCGACGGAAGCGAGCAAATCGCGAATCCCTTCGTCGCCAACGAGGACGCATCCTGAAACACATTTCTCTTCGACCCGTCCAAAGTCGAGATTATGTCTCATCCATATTTGACGACGATAACGAAATGGGAAAACAGAGGAGAAGAAAGGGACAAAAGGATCGGACTATATCTTCTCTCTCTCCTTCTCCTCGTCTCATCTGAGTAGTGGAGCTCAAAGAGAGCCGCCAGTTCTCCGACAATTCATTCGCAAAAGCCCAACGCCCCGGCATCGTCTCGACTTTTGTGGGCGGGAACACGATCGGCATGCCTGCCGACAAATTAGTCCTCGATGGAACTGATTCCAACCTGACGTTGTCGGTGGGCAGACGTTGAGATGTACAATACCTACCCGTAGGACAAGGCTCGTGTTTCCCTACCTGTATATCAGACGGCCGCCATTTGCTACTATGAATCACCACAGACTGCCCGTCCCCTTCACATGGGGCATGGATGTACTATACAACAATCGCTGTTATTAAATCTTACCTACAACGTTTACTCGGTTCGCTGAATATCGACGCCGAATGGCCTCGCGCACTTTCCTCTGCCTCGTCATCCAGGCCTCTTCTGCCTGTTCTCCCTTGCACTTTATGTTGTTGCTTTCCCGTCCGCACTCATCCACCGCGTCTTGCAGCTTCACGAGGCTTTTCCCCTCCCGAAGCTCCGGGCTAGGCCGTGCCGTTGACCTCCGAATCGCCGGCCAAAGGCTGTGGCAGTGGGAGTCCTCTTTCCTCATATTTCTCCTTCGTGGTCTGTTCGGAAAGCCGCAGGGAAGAACTCTTCTGTGTCATCAAAGCTTCCCGGGTCAGTGACGCTGAGGCACCTTCTCCGTGGCTGTCTCTGTGTCTGTGTCGGTGCCTGTTGGGAGTAGTTGAAGTTCCCTTCCTAAAGGTGGGGAGTACCCTCCGAGCGAGGTCGAAATTCGACTGCACCGGGGTCAAGCTTTCTGGACGCAGGGCCCGGCTCCGACAACCGGCCAGGACTACGACGTCCGCGATCCGCCCTGCCGCCGGGCGAGAGCTGGCCGATGCTAGGGTCTGACTAGAACCCCCTGCCCTGCTGCTTGCCGCCGTCTGCACTGGCCTTCAGAAGCTCGCCAAAGGAGTTGACCAGCTGTTTCTTGAGCTCCTTATAGCTCACGACGAAGCTGGTATTATCATCCCGGCTGGTAAGGCAGATGCGGTCGTCGGTACCTGCGTCGAGCCTATTGAGGCAACGTAGCATGTGACCCATGTCCAACACCGGTCTGCCACTCGCATCGACCTGATGGAAGACGTAGTCGCGGAAGAGCTTCAACATATAACGCTCGCCGTTCTCGGACCACGACCGGTCGCCGTCGAACTCGTACCGTTCGTTAACGGCGCCGAGCTTCATCATCAACCGTACGATCCTGCCATTTTCTAGCTCGCGGGAGAGATCCGCGTTCAGATCGTCGCCCCAGCGAAGGTTCTGGTCGAACGAAGTGACAAAATGGCCGGCGACGCCGCGAACGAACTCGTCCATTGATTTCGTGGCTGACGACTGCGGAGGCGACAGGAGCCAGACGATGGTATCGCGCAGCTCGGGCGAGTAAGAGCGGCTCATCTGTTCGACGGAAGCGCTCACGTTCGTCATCAGCGACGACGGCGTGCTCGTCGCGAGGCACAGCATGGTACGACCGAACTGATAAAGGTCGTCCTGTTGCAGTTCTCTCATGGGCCGCCTCATGTCGAACTGCACGACGTCCAATATCGAGCATGCGTTGAGCCGGATCCGGTTCTTGTCTGTAAGGATGATCTTGCTTGCGTCGACACACCGGGCCGCCAGGTCGGCGGCATGGATAGCCCTCAGGGCGTTTGCGATCTGTGTAATGTACGACCACAGAACCGGCTCCGGTATCGAGCCCTTGGGTTGGTATCGATTGCCATGGCCAGGGCCGAGGGCGAAGTGAGCTTCAGCCAGAGTCTTGGACAACGGATGATAGTCGTGCACGAAAATAAGAGAACTGTCGCCAAAGGCCCTCGCGGTGAAGGCGTCGTGGACGCTGACCACGTTGGCATTGTCAATCTGCCTCCAATCCTTGACGGAGCGAATGGCGTTCTCGTTAGTGAGGCGGAAGGCCTCGAGCCGGCGCATACAATAGAGATGACCGGTCTTGGACGACGTGGCCTTGTAGACCCAGCTGGTATAGCCAAAGATGCTGGCACTTTTCCTGTGTGTGGTGTCGAGGGGGACGAGTGAGTGATAATTGTCTAGCTGAGGCAGCTGGGAGTTTGGCATAACCTGATGAGCCGCCTCGATCTTCTTCTGCAAATCTTGGCGTTTCTTTTCGGGCATGAAGAACTCGTGCGTCAGTCGTTGATATGGTAAAAGTCTCTCTCGATACGAGCCGATGGGGTAGTACAGATGGTGCTGCAGCGGCGGTACAGGATTGTTGTAGGCCTGCGGAGGAAAGAAGGATGAGTTACCGGCCAAGGCATTATGATCCTCGGCGTACGGGTTAAAGGGGGCGGCCGGGGCCAGGTTTTGGCCCATGACGACTCTGCCGAATGCATCGTACGCTTCTTGGTTCGATCCGCCGTTGGGAGCAACCTGCTGGTGATAAGCAACGGAAGGCGATGTGTCACGGCGATGAGGAAGCCTTGTTACCTGTAAACTCACGTCGAGACCAGGCCTGAATTCGCGTATGGCCGCTGGGTTAAAGACTGCAGCTTCGGCTTCGGGCGCTGCCGCGACGGGGGTGCCTGCTGGAGCGCACGTCAGAAAGCCGAAGCCGCCATCAGCCGGGGGGATGACACTACCGCCCATGGCCCGAGGTGTAAATGCTGGGGCGGTCGCAGCCTGAGTCGGAATGGTGGCCTTCTTGATGACCGATGAAGTAACGCTTGCGGGGGTAAATGAGGGCGACTCGACGTTAAGCGCTTTCTTGGAACTAGGTTGTGCAGAGTCAGCCTCGGATGGCCAGAAGCGAAGGGGGGGGGGGGGGGGGGGGGGGAGAAAGCCCAACGGGGGGATTTCTCGTGGGGCGTGGTGTTTTTTTTTTTTTGGGGTGGGGGGGGGGAGGGGCCGCGCCGACCCTGGGGGGGGGGGGGGGGGGGGGGGGGGGGGGGGGGGGGGGGGGGGGGGGGGGGGGGGGGGGGGGGGGGGGGGGGGGGGGCAGGAAACGCACATGTCGGAATTTCCATTGGTACTGCTGTTGTTATTTTTGTTCGTATCGTGGGAGAACGTGCAGCCCTGATCTTCGTAGCGGCAGTGGCCGTAGATCAGGACATTTCGGCACATGGTTTCCTTATTTTCTGCCACCGACAGTTAGCGAAGGGAGGGCGAGAAGCGAAAGGCAGAGGGGGGGAGGGAACAGCATGCCTCGTGCCTTGGGCCTCGGAGACCCGACCTGACGGCGGAGATCAGCCGAGGGAACGCGTGAGGTCGCCATGAATGCGAGAGAGGGCGCGGCGCGCGATCGAGGCGACGGCTATGAACTCTGGCGAGGCTGTCAGTTGGCAAGGCGTCTAGGACGAGGACGGACCGAGGAGATGCACGTGACGACTGATGCAGCAGTGCCCTGCCATGGCTCGATTGACGGTGCGCCTCTGAAAGGCGGATATAGCAGCCTTGAGGAGCCGTAGGAGGAGATGAAGAGGGGGTCGAGGGAGAGAAGCGAGGTGAGGGAGAGGAGGAGGAGCAGTTGGTCGGTGACGATGGGATTGCTGGTGGTTTCGGATCGCGTGTAGGTACCGAGTACCTAGGTCGTACTGATAGCGGGGCGTGGAGGAGAAGGGCAGGCGTTAGGTGCCGGGTGCTACCAACTGATACTCGCAAGGCTGTCGGCAGCGTCGGGCGGTGCTGCAATTAGTAGGACTGGGGAAGTAATGATGCCTCAGGCAGCAACCCCGAGGACGGGCGCACGGATACCTCTGGCTCTGGGTTTGGAGTGTTCGTGACCACAGCACAAGATCATATGCCACTCTTCACTTACAGCTTAACCCCCTTCGCGCTACAATGAGAACGAGTGTCTTATTTTTTGACATTGGCACTCGCAATCATGAATTGCCTTCTTTCGCGTATAACTGTACATAGGTCCTAGAGACACGAGCCTAGGACGACCTACGGATATGTTTTTTCGTACAGCATTGGAGAAAAGAAGGACATAACGAGGACAATACGGATACGGATAGGGCCGCAAGGTTGACGGCCCCAGGACCCGAGGTTCCACAGCGGCCCGGTGAATCGTGATATTGCCGCAGACGCCCGCGGCGCGTCCCATCACAGCAGTGAGACACCTCTACTTACTCCAGGTCAGTGACATGATGATCTCGACGTCCATAATACGATGCCTGTAATTGAGGCGGCGTCGGAAATCGCTTGGATTGAAAAAGGATCCTCCTACCGCACTTAAAGGGATGGGAACATCTGCTGTAATAGGCATTGCTATTGGTCGTGAGTTGTGAGTTGTGACGGCTGTGAGGGCCGAGAGTCACGTGGTAGACATCAGGCTTCTCCGCAGGAGGGGAAGAAGGCTATTCCGAGACAAGAGCCAATACGGATACACGACCGGTAGGTCTAGGGGCTAATAATGCCATTCTCTTCTCCTCCCAATCCCACATTGCCCGTGTGAGCACTCAGCAGGCTACAGTTTGAAACATGTACGGAGCTCCGTAGCAGGCTAGGTAATCAGTCAGCCGTTGCGAATCTTTCAACATCAACACGAAGAAAATTCACACCACCCGCTTCAGGATCCGAGCTTCGAGCCGTGGCTTCATTATGGCCGACGATACCGGACAGTTGTCTCCGAGCCAGCAGCAGGCGCTGCAGCAGTACCGCCAAGTCACTAACCAAGACGAAGACGCCGCCGTCTCGCTGCTGCGCCGGTCTCAATGGAACGTCGAGGTACGTCGTGCAATGAGTCACTGCGTCGTGGCCTCACCCGTCGTTGGGCTATTTGTTGACTCGTCCAAGATTGCCATTGCCAAGTTCTTCGACGGCGAGGGCCCCGATCTGGTGGCCGAGGCCCTAGCCGCGTCCGCGCCGCGACACGAAAATTTGCAACAAAGCCTCGAGGCTGCCGGCTCGAGACGGCCACGCACCGACCCGGCCCCGCGCATCGTGCCGCAGCAGCCCGTCATCCACCGAACGCCATGGCTTCTCGGCATTCTCCTGGCGCCCTTCGGCTGGGGCTACCGTGCCGCATCAGCCCTCGCACGCACCTGTTACTACCTCTTGTCCTTTCTCCCGGCCGGCCTACGCCCACGAGCCGTGGCGACGAGCTCGAGGGGCCGACGTATGCTGCTTCCCCGCGACACGGCTGCCCGCTTCAAGCGCGAGTTTGACGAGGAATACGGGCCAAACGAGCTACCTTTATTCGAGGGAGGGTTCGCCCAGGCCCACGACTTGGCCAAAAAGGAAGTCAAATTCCTATTGATGCTACTCATATCGCCCGAGCACGACGACACTGCCTCATTCGTCCGGGAGACGCTGCTAAACGTCGACGTCGTCGACTTTCTTCGAAATCCCGCCAATAACATTATCGTCTGGGGAGGCAACGTCCTCGACTCCGAGGCCTATCAGGCGGCGACAGAGTACAGCTGCCACAAGTACCCCTTTTCGGCCCTCATCTGTTTGACGCCGAGAGAGGGGAGCGCTCGGATGGGCGTCGTCAAGCGGCTGATTGGTCTCGTGCCGACGGTCACGTACCTCTCGGAGCTACAAGGGGCCGTTGAGAGGTACGGGGTCGACCTGGAGAGCGTGCGGGCGGAACGGACGGTGCAACAGGTGGCGCGCGCACTGCGGATGGAGCAAGACTCGGCTTATGAGCGGTCGCTGGCCATCGACCGCGAACGCGCACGCGAGAGAAGGGAGGCGGCGGCGGCGGCGGCCGAGGCGGAGAGGCAGGCGCGGGAAGAAGCCGAGAAGGTGGCGCTGCTGGAGGAGAAGCGACAGCAGTGGCGGGCATGGCGGGCATCCCGGGTGCGACCGGAGCCGGCGGCGGACGACAAAGAAGTGGTGCGAATCGCGCTTAAGATGCCCCAGGCGACGGGCGCGGATAGGATCGTGCGTCGGTTCGCGCGTGACGCCCCGGTGGAGGAGCTCTACGCGTTCGTCGAGTGCTATGGCGCGACAGGCGACGAAGCCGCCCAGCCGCCTGACGCGTACGATCACAAATATGCCTTTAAGATTGTATCTACGCTGCCACGGGTGGTGTACGAACCAAGCACGACGTTGACGCTGGGCGACAGTATAGGCAAGTCGGGCAACCTGATTGTGGAGGAGGCTACGACGGCGGCGACAGCGGACGGCGATGACGACGACCAGGCCATGTAAGCGTGATGGGCTGATAGGTCAGCTGGTGGTGGTGGGTATAGCGATTTGCGGTGGTCGCGGTGGTGGTGGTGGTGGTGCATTGTCGAGAAAGGATGGAAGTCAAATGACGACGGGGCGGAGTCGAGGATGGATTGCGTACGTGCGAGGCTGTGCAGCAGTATTTGGAGGGGTGGACGGTGGACGGTGGTGGGCTGGGACAGGGGACAGGGAGCCGAAGCGTTTCAGTGGTCTCCCCCCCCCCCCC
>PDHP01000315.1:0-25553 GCA_003339455.1 Ophiocordyceps camponoti-leonardi (nom. inval.)
ATATTTATTAAGGACTAAGGCTAGTTAATTAGTTTTTATACTTAAGATTACTTAGGTTTTTCTAGTTAATAAACGCTTTTTTATAAAATAAAAAAAAGTATTATATTATTTACTTTTAAGTTATAGTATAAGTAATAGAGTAGAGTATAATATAATTATAGTCTTAATACTATAGTTCTAATTAATAAATAGTTTTATAAATTAGTAATATTTATTAGTATTTTTATTATAAGCTTTTTAAAAATATATAATAAAGAAATAATTTATAAGAAGCCTAGTATTAAAATACTAACTTTTTTCTACTTTAAGTAAAAATTAGAATTTTTTCCTATTTTTGTATTATTTTTATAAGTTATAAAAGCTATTATTAAGGAAGATATAAAAATATTAGTAAAATACTACTAAGTAAAAGAAATACTTTTTTTATACTTAAAAAAAGTCTTTAAAAGATACTTATTATACTTAATCTAAACTTTAGATTATAAAGATTTTAGTTATTTTTTTACTTTATTTTTTTTAATTTATTTTCTATTTTTTCTTAGGGGTTGAAAGTCCTACCCTATACTAAGTCTAAGAATTACTAATATTTTTATAGTATCTAGTATAATAAGATTAAAAATTAGAAAAAAATATAATAAGATAGTATAAAGGAAGAAAATCTTATATCCTAGTTTTTAGACTTATAGGGCGTTTATTTAGGTAGAAAAAAAATAATATTATTTTTTCCTTTATTTTTCCTTACTCTCTTTTTTTTCTATATATAAAGTCCTAGTAAGAACTTTAAGTTCTTTTTTAAAATTTATAACTTCCCTAATAAAAGCTTAAAAATAAAATAAAAATTCTTATTAGTATTTTTAAAGCCTTAGAAAAGTAAAAATATTTTTAGCTCTTTTTTAAATAATTATTTTTATAGTTAAAAATAATAAATAAAATAGAATACTTTTCTAATATTTAGGTTATAAATAAAACTACTATAATTTATAGTTTTAAAAAAATTAGAAAAAATACTATAAGACTATTTATAATCTCTTCTAACTAGTCTATATTTTTTCTTATTTTACTACTCTTACTATAGTATTTTATAAAATCTAGAGTAAAAAAGAAATAAGTAAATATATAGGGTAAAGAATCTTTCTTTATTTTTTAAGTAGTTAATTATTACCTAATTAGGATAAAAAAAAGTTTTATAATAGATTTTTATCTTATCTATAGAGAAAATATTTTATTTTCTATTTTAGGAAAGTAGGGCTATTTTTTTAGAGTTATAAAGCTCGGAGAAGTATAAAACCTCTCTACCCCGCGTTAAAGCTAATATACCTTCTTAAACCTTAGTACCTAAAAGGACTATAGTAAATAAACGAAGATACTTAGAAATACTATTTCTCTACTATAACTACTAGAAGATTCGGCGCTTCTTACCTACTTACTTAATATACTAAAGTTTTACTATCCTAGCTATAGAAAGTCCCTTTTCGCTACGTTTAACTTTTTCTTCTTCTTTTTCTTTTTCTTTCTTTCTTCTACTAGTAAAAACTCCTTTATTTACTATCTAAATTATATAAAAAAAATACTATTCTTAAGCTTATCTTCTCCTCTTTCGGACTTAAAGCCTTAACTTCCTAATTATTATAGATCGTATATCGTATAAGCTATCTAAAGCTTCGGCTTTATCTAGAACTAACTTTTTAGATAGTTATAAAATTATTAAGGCTAGGGCTAGGGCTAGGGCCGGGGCCGGGGGGGGCCCTAGGAGGGTTATTACCGGGCTAAGTAGGGCTTCCTCGTTTTTAGCTACCTCTTCCCCCCCTAGTTTAGCTTCTTAGTAGTCGTTTTTTTTTAAAAAAACTAAAAAAGGTAAGTTAGAAAAATAAGAAAAATAGTAAAGAAATAGTAAAAAAATCCTAAGTTTATTACTAATTCTTAATTAGGAAAAAAAATTAAAAAAGGAAAAAATACGGAGAAAAAAACTAATTTTATAACTATAAAAGAAAATTAGCCCGAATTTAAATTAGGACCTAATTCCGAAGTTAAGTCCTATATTTTCTAAAAGGGGCTATTTACTCGTAAGCTTTTACCTATTAATTTAACTTATTCTCGCCGTATTTTATATAGCTATATAAGGTAAATTATTTCTTATTTATTAACTTTTTATTCTTTTTAACTAATTTAAAATAGCTATAAAAAAATATTTAAGTATACTCTTAAATAGTATATTTTTTCTAATTTAAGCCGGTATTATAAGCTTGCCTATAAAGGTATAGCTTATAGTTATAAAAGTGAAAAACAAGGTAAAAAACATAGTAAGTTTTTAAATTATTTATTTTTAAAATACTAAAAAAATACTAATTATATACTAGAGCTATAAGAGGAAAAACGCAACTTCTTCGAAGCCTTTTAAGCTAAAAAATAACGCCTTACTTTTAATTCGAATAAAGCTTAGAAGAGAATTCTTGATTTTCTTTTATAAAATAATATATTTTTTAATACTATTATTTTAGACTCGTTTTCTAGTCTTCTTTCCTTCTATAACCCGTAAGTTATATTTTTTTCCTTTTTATTTCTTTTTTTAATTACTAATTAATAATTATATTTAGGGATTATCTAAAGCTTTATCTAGGAAAACTTAAAGAGCTTCTAAACGATAAATTCTCCAAGAAAATCGGCTTTTTAAATAACGAATTTAACGCCTATATTAAATAATATAGGTCTTTTAATTTTATATTCGATATTTAGACCTCTAACGCTTAGCTTTCCTATATAGGTATCGTTTTAACCTATATTTCTAGTAATTTTTAGTTAAATTACTTACTTATTAGTAAGTTTTCTCTTTTTCTTAGTTTTTACTAATTTAAAAATACTAATTAAATCTTCTAGGCTTTTATAAGCTTTCTAAATACTATATAGGCGTTTATATTCTTTAGAAAGCGTTATTAGCGCTAAGCCCCTATCCTATAATTAATTATTCGACTATTTTTAGGTAAGTTTTTACTTAATTTAAAATTATAGCCTTTTATTTACTAATTCTTTATTAGTTTTATAAGGGATAATACTAGAAATAATAATACCTTCGTAGTATCCTATAAAGAAGCTTATAAAGGCTTACTAAGTAAAAAATTCCGGGGTAATATACGCTATATAGCGTATATTATTAACTTAATAGCGTAAGATATTTTAAAAACGTTTATTTCTTCGGCTACTAACGACTCCTTGCTTTTAAGCTATATTAATTCTAATATTATAGCTTTAGAAGATAATAATATAGAGATTTAGAGTAAAGATACGAATTTTTCAAGTAAGTAATTATTTACTATTTTTTAACTAATTTACTAATTTTTTTAGTACTTATAAATCGGCTAAGAAAGATTATAATAATTTTAAAGTATAATACGGAGCCTAAAAAGCTCTTTAAAGAAGGCTTCTAAAGAGCTAAAGACCGGGGGGAAATCCTAGAAGAAACTAAGAAGGAAAAGATTTCTTTAGGTATTTATTTCCTTTTTTATTAATTTTAATTTATACTAATTATTACTTTTAAATAATACTATATACTAGAATTCCACCTATTATATACTAGAAACGGCTATTTTTTTAAAGCCAGCTATCTAGTATATAATTAATAACTTAGCTAATAAGGAAGTAAAAAAGAATAGTATATTTTAGGCTAAATAGGAAGTCTTAGCCGACTTAAAAAAGCTATTCGAAGTTTTTCTACGACCTTTTATTAAGTTATAAGGCTTACTTTATATTATAATATTAGAAGCTTTACTATATATCTATTAAATATATAAAAAGCTTAATAACTTATTAAGCGAATACCGGATTTTAGCTAGAAATACAAATCTTAGCTTAGGTTTAGTAAGTAATCCTACTATTAATTTCTTTACTTTTATAACTAATTATATTATAATTAGTCGAATTATTATAATATTTTTATAAATAGTATTTAGTAAGGGAAAAATAAGCTAGATAAATACTTTCTAGAAACGATTACCCGGACTAATTATAAAGATTTTAATATTTACTTTTTTAGTATTCTCCTAGATCTACGACTAAAAATAATATATTTTAAAGAAAATTAGCTTCTTTCTTTTTATCCTTCTATTAAAAAAGACCTTATAAGGGACTTTAAAGAGGAATATTTTACGTAAGTAATTTTTTTTATATTATTTTACTTAATTACTAATTTTTTTCTAGGTTAAAAGAGGAAATTAGTAGTAATACTACTAATTCTAGGGTACTTAGCCCTATAGAATTAACCTATTCGGATGATTTCTTTTTAATAATTAATAAAGAAGCCGAAGAAGAGGAGTTTATAGCCTATTTAGTAGAGCCTCTCTTAAAAAAGAAGGTAAGTATATACTTTTATTAATAATTATTTTTATTTTTTACTAATTTATTTAATTTCTAGGACTCTGTTTTAGACTACTAGAAATAATATAAGGAAAGATTTCCTATTTTAGCTATTTTAGCCTACTACTATTTATTAATTTTTATAACTTTAGTACCTATAGAAAGTACTTTCTCGATTAGTAGTAACCTGATTACTAAGTCCCGTAGCTAGTTAAATTCGGAGACTATTAAAAAGCTAATATTGCTTAAAAGCTAGAAGAAATCCTTACCTAATCTAGAAAAGGAATATAAGGAAGGAAAGCAAGAAGAAAACTAGGAGGATTTTTAAATAGTTTTTTATTAGTTTTTTTACTTAAGTTTACTTAGGTTTTTCTAATAAAATAACTATTTTTATTATTATTATATTTTTTAAAGCCTTTTATTTATACTATAATTTATAAAACTAAATATATTATATATTTATATATTTTAAAAACTACGACTTAGTATTTATTATATAGCTTAAAAGCTAAGAGTATTATTAATTTATTATTAATTTCTTTTTAATTTTTTAAAAAAATTATATAGAGTATATATTTTCCTTATAATTATTTTTTATAGCCTTTAAACTTACGTAAGCTTATAATCTTATAATAAAAATATTTTTTTATTATAATTTTATAGTAATTTTTATAATTTTCAAAATTACTTATAATTTTAAGTAATTTTCTATAAGTGATTTTATAAAATTATTTTTAAAATCAAATTATAAGTAATTTTACCCCTCTACCCTATATAATTTTATAAAATTACTTAAAAATCACTCACTTATGATTTTTTATAAAGCCTAATTATAGCTAAGGGGTTTAGGTCTTTAGTATTATTAATATATTCCGGGAAGTAAATAGTATCCTCGGCTTTTTATAATTATTCGTATTTATTCTCGTAGAACCGTATTTCGTTAAATATTACGTCTTTAATCCTTTTAACTTCGTATTTACTCGGGATCTAAATCCTAAAAATATTATTTAAATTATAGCCTATAAAGAATCCCTTCTTAGCATAAGGCTTTATTTATAAGTCCTATTATTAAATCGATTATTAGGCTTATTTTATAAAAGGGTATATAAAGTACCTATATACTCTAAAATACGATATATTAATAGTATAACTTACTTACTTTCTATTATAATCCTTAAGCTAATCGTATAACTTATTAAGCGGTATAGACTATTTAATTAACCTATTCGGAGTCCTATTATAAATATAGGTTATTACTTTCTAGATTTCGGGCTATAAGGACTTCGGGAGGTTCGCCCTAATCCTTATAACTCTAGCCTTTATACTTACTACCCCCCTAGTACGCTTAGCGGGGCTATTCTAGGCAGAGGTATAGGGCGTTATAGTTTTATCCTAGATACTATTCTATTCGATCTATTTATCGTATCCTAACTAAAGTCTACGGTCGTTATTATAATAGAGAACGGTAACTTTAAGGTCGAATTATTATTTAATAAATATTATAAGAACCTCTAGTATATGGACTAGTATCGTTATTATAGTATTAGTTAGCGGGAAGTAAAATATAACCTTTATATAGTTATCGATAGCTATAAGCGCTATTATTTTCCTATTATATAACGTATTATAGGGGAAAAGGTCGAAATAAAGGCGCTAAAAGGGTTATTCGGCCTTAGATAATAAAGGGGTTCTCTTAATTAAATACTTTACCTTTACGAGAGAATAGGGCTTATAGTTAATAATAAAAGGGGCGTTTTTGACCCCTAAGATCTATTTAAGAGTAATAGCTCCTAGATAGCTAAATTATTAGTAAAGGACTATTAGGCTAGGGTTATTATTATCTTTATTATTATTAGTAGAGCTATTACTATTATTCTTATTATTTAATACTATTATAGCTACTACTACCGCTAGTAGTATATAGTCGTTTTAGCGGTAGTATAATATAGCCTACTTATATATAATTATTATTTAGTAAACCTATTATCTATTAATATAAACGATACTATTAAGAAGGCTCTAGTCGATCTTAGCCTTTCGAAGTTAGTCTCCTAAAACTATATTATAATAAAAATCTAGAATATATAAAACGTTAATAAGCTTTTATATATTATTATTTTCGATAGGGAACTCGATAATCCCTTTTCCTAAGAGAGGGAGGAATCTAGAGCCTAAGAGGATCTAATAGGGCTTTACTAGGGGTATATATTCCGTAAAAAGTAAAAGCTTATAAAATATATAATTATTAGCCCCTATATCTATAATAATTAACTAGCGAAGGGGATAAGCCCTAGGATTTATTTAATTAGTTAGCCCTAAGTTAGCTACGAAGGCTATTATAACTACTAAGACTACGGGGATATTATTCTTTTTCTTATTTTTAATCTAGTTAATAATAATAATTAATTTTTCTACTAATTCCTTAAGGTAAGGTTTCTTTTTAATAAAGGCCTTTATCTTCTTAATAACGTTAGAGTTAGGCTTTTATCTAGTTAGCCTAATACCCTCGTTCTAATAAAAGTAGTTACTAAAGAAGTAGGACTTTCCGTATATATATTATAGCTTTAGCCTATCGCTACTCTCTCCCTTTTATATAGTAAGGGCTATTAAAGTATACTATTAGGAAGGCTTCGATAAAAGGGTAATTTTCTCAAATTAATTACTAATTTCGTATCTATTAAGGATAATAGGTTTAGTAATAGTACTATCGTTTATAAGTTCTTCGATTCTATTCGTCTAGTAGTTATAAAATTCGGGGTTAACCTCCTTAATAGTATTAACGAATACTATTATAGGTCGAATCCTATTATTATTAGGGAGTAATTCGAGGCTAATCTTGGTTAAGGCCTCCTAGTACTTTAAGACCTAAAAGGTAATCCTCGTTCTATCGGGTACCTTTAGTACCTTATAGTACTAATTAAGTACTTTATATTACTTAATCTATACTAAGGGCTTAATACGGTTATATAAAGTCTAAAGTTCTATAACTATATTACTCTCGTAGGTAATAAAGCTATAATATATACTATTAGTCTTTACGATAAACTCCTAAATCTTCGTAAGTACTTTTATTTTAGCCTTATAAGTAGTAAGTCGGTATTTATACGTCGAGACTTAAATTTCGTACGCCTTAATAGTATTATTAATAGTTACTTAAAGGATTTATTCGTCTAAGAGCTCTAGTAGTACTATAGGCTCGATTAGGGGAACTCGGTTTATTAACTCTAGGTCGATATAAACCTAAAGGTCGTATAGCTTAGTATACTTTTAAATAATACTAATCTACTTCTAGTTATTAGGTCCCTAAAGGGTAATAGAAGTATTAAGGGTAGTATTATTAGTTATTTTTTATTATTTATACCTTTAATCTACGTTTATAAGCCTTAATTAAAAGGTTTTAGGGTTTATTTCTAAACTAGTATTAGGTTTACCTTTATAAATATATTTTATTAGTTTTATTAATTCTATTAGTTTTATTAATTATAAGGTATTACTACGAAAAGTCTCTCCTTATAAGAAGGAGCTTAATTTAAACATAATTAAGAGGTTTCTCTATTATATAAAATAGGTTATTCCCTATAAGAAGGGATTTAAAAGAATAATTTAGGGTTTCTTAATTTAAAAAAAGGTTATTTAGGGTTCTAATTAATTTTTAAATACTTATTACTTTATAAATACCTTTAAACGAATCGTTAAGAGCTTAATAAACTAGGCTTATAATTATCGGGATTAGGGAAAGCTTTATATATAAGGAGAGGGAATAAAGATAAAGAGTACGGGGATAAATACTTTATATAAGGTTAGGGTAAGCTCTATATAATTATTATCTTTAACTCTCTATCTATAGTACTATTAATCTAACTACTTATATATAAATACTTCTTCTAATCTAGAATATAGAAGAAGAAGAGAAAAGCTTCCTAATAATTCTATACTAATCTATTATCTTCTCGTAGGGTTATACGGGATAACTAAAGGGTTATACGGCGAGGCTAAGGGAGTCTATAGAATCTACGAGATAATTCTAAATCGTATAATTAAATAGTTATTATAAAGGTAAAGACTATAATATAAAGTAAATCGCCGGATCCAGCGATTAAGGGATCGTAAGGTCCGAAAGTAAATCTATTATATAATTATAGGGACTATTATAAAGGTTATTATACCTTATATAGGCAGCTATACTTAATAATAATAATAAAAGAAGAAGGAAGAAAGAGAAAAAGGAGGAATAGTCGAGGTTTTTATACCCCTTTTTCTACTATATTTTACCGCCTTTACTTACGTTAACTCCTAGATTAGGTCTTTTTTTCTCCGCCCCCTCCCTCCCCTCTCTCCTCTCCTACTTCTCTTTTACCCCCCCTCCCCCCCCCCTCCCTCTCTTTTCTTATATAATCTACGAGACTACCTAAGTAGACGGCTTATCTTACTATATGTTTATTTTCCCCTACCCTATAGCCCCCCCTTTAGGGGCCTAGGGCCCTACTTTTACTCTATTATTAGGGGGTTTTACCCCTTCTAGGGATTTTTCCTACTAAGTATAATAATAAGGTTTTAGAAGCCCTTTAAGGCCCCTAGAGTAGATTTAAATAAATAAATAAATAAATAAATAACTAGGATTTAGTATTCTTAATTCTATATTATTATACTTTACTATAACTCTAGTATATTTTATTAACCTTACTTAGGAAATAATAACTTAATATCTCCTATTTATACTATATATTATAGCCTTAACTATTCCTAATAGTATTATAGGATAGCCTAGGATAAAGATATCCTAGGGCTAGAGGGGTAGGGCTAGAGGCAAGGAGAAGGTTTTTTCTAGAAGGTTCTAGAAGGGTAGGGAAAGACTAGTATATACCGGGGCTAGCGCGTAGGTAAGTATACGGCGTAGGTAAGTACGTAACCTATAAAGTATATTTAATCGGCGTTTTTCCTCTCTTTCTTTCCTTTCTTTTTCCTTCTTCTCTTTTTTTATTACCCTAAGTAGCTATAATTTAAATATATAAAGAGATTTAAATTATAACTATAGGTACCCCCGATAATCCTTATTATCTAGTAATAATTTAGAGCCTAATTACTAGGGCTAGCTAGCTATTCGACCTCTTAATTATATAGTACCTAGTTATATATAATACTAATATATATAATACTAGTATATATAATACTTATATATATAATACTATACCTAGTTATATATATAATACCTAGCCTAACTATATATATAATACCCTACCCGGCTATATATACGCTATTCTACCCGGCTATATATACGCTACCTTACCCGGCTATATATATACTACCCTACCTAGTTATATATATATATACTATCCTACCCTATTATATATAGCGTAGGTATACTCGAGGACGAGTACCTTTTTTCTTTTATTAGGGGATTTATTATAGGATAGCCTAGGATAAAAATATCCTAGGGTTAGAGGGGTAGGGCCGGAGGCAAAGAGAAGGTTTTTTCTAGAAGGTTTTAAAAGGGTAGGGAAAAACTAGTATATACTAGGGCTAATACGTAGGTAAGTATATAGTATAGGTAAGTATATAACCTATAAGATATATTTAATTAGTATTTTTCCTCTTTTTCTTTCCTTTTTTTTTCCTTTTTCTTTTTCTTTATTACCCTAAGTAGTTATAATTTAAATATATAAAGAGATTTAAATTATAATTATAAGTACCCCTAATAATCCTTATTATTTAGTAGTAATTTAAAGCCCGATTACTAGGGCTAATTAGCTATTTAACCTCTTAATTATATAATACTTAGTTATATATAATATTAATATATATAATACTAGTATATATAATACTAGTATATATAATACTATGCCTAGCTATATATATAACGCCTAGTTTAACTATATATATAATACCCTACCCGGCTATATATATACTACCCTACCCGGCTATATATATACCGCCTTACCCGGTTATATATATACTATCCTACCTAGTTATATATATATATACCGCCCTGCCCTACTATATATAGTATAAGCGTACTCGAGGATAAGTACCTTTTTTCTTTTATTAGGGGATTTATTATAAGATAGCCTAGGATAAAAATATCCTAGGGCTAAAAGGGTAGGGCTAGAGGTAAGGAGAAGGTTTTTTTTAGAAGGTTCTAAAAGGGTAGGGAAAGACTAGTATATACCGGGGCTAACGTATAGGTAAGTACGTAGTATAAGTAAGTATATAACCTATAAGGTATATTTAGTCGGCGTTTTTCCTCTCTTTCTTTCCTTTCTTTTTCCTTTTTCTTTTTCTTTATTACCCTAAGTAGTTATAATTTAAATATATAAAGAGATTTAAATTATAATTATAAGTACCCCTAATAATCCTTATTATTTAGTAGTAATTTAGAACCTAATTACTAGGGCTAGCTAGTTACCTAACCTTTTAATTATATAATACCTAGTTATATATAATACTAATATATATAATACTAGTATATATAATACTAGTATATATAATACTATACCCGGTTATATATATAATACCCGGCTTAACTATATATATAATACCCTACCCGGCTATATATACGGTACTTTACCCGGTTATATATACGCCGTTTTACCCGATTATATATATACTACCCTACCTAGTTATATATATATATACTACCCTACCCTACTATATATAGTATAAGCGTACTCGAGGACGAGTACCTTTTTTCTTTTATTAGGGGATTTATTATAGGATAGCCCGGGATAAAGATATCCTAGGGCTAGAGGGGTAGGGCTAGAGGTAAGGAGAAGGTTTTTTCTAGAAGGTTCTAAAAGGGTAAAGAAAGACTAGTATATACTAGGGCTAGTACGTAAATAAGTATATAGTATAGGTAAGTATATAACCTATAAAGTATATTTAGTCGGCGTTTTCCTCCTTTTTTTCCTTTTTTTTTCCTTTTTCTTTCTTTTTTATTACCCTAAGTAACTATAATTTAAATATATAAAGAGATTTAAATTATAACTATAGGTACCCCCGATAATCCCTATTATCTAGTAGTAATTTAGAGCCCGATTACTAGGGCTAGCCAGCCGCCCGACTTCTTAATTATATAGCGCCCGGCTATATATAACGCCGATATATATAACGCCGCGCCCGGCTATACACATAACGCCGCGACCGGCTATATATACAACGCCGCGCCCGGCTATACATATAATACTCTACCTAGTACTATATATAATACCCTACCCGGCTATATATACGCTACCCTGCCCGGCTATATATACGCCGCCCTACTACGCAGGCCGCGGGCGTACTTAAGGACGAGTACCTCTTTTCCTTTATTAGGGGATATATTATAGAATAGCCCGGGATAAAGATATCCCGGGGCCGGAGGGGTAGGGCCGGAGGCAGGGAGAAGGTTTTTTCCAGAAGGTTCTAGAAGACTAGGGAAAGACTAGTATATACTAGGGCTAGCGTATAGGTAAGTACGCGGCGTAGGTAAGTATATAACCTATAAAGTATATTTAATCGGCGTTTTTCCTCTTTTTCTTTCCTTTCTTTTTCCTTCTTCTCTTTCTTTATTACCCTAAGTAGTTATAATTTAAATATATAAAGAGATTTAAATTATAATTATAAGTACCCCTAATAATCCTTATTAAATAGCCTTTCTAAGGAATAATATTATTATACTATATTATTCTTATTTTTTATTATATATAAATAATAGTTATAATAGGAAATAGCTTATTTATTCGATATATAAGGATACTAAGCTATTCTATAGTAATTAATTATTATTAGGGATTATATTAATAATAATAATAATTAAATTATTATTATAATTATACTATATATTAATAATAAAATAATAATATTTAAAAGTATAAAAGTAATTATAACCTTTATAGCTTTCTATAATTAAGCCTAAGGTATATTAGGCTAAGATATTTCTCTTAATCGTATAATATAAACTATTAGTATTTTACTAGTATTTATTACTTATACCGATTTTATACTTTATATAATTATCCTATACGCTTAATTAACTATAAACCTATTTTATATAATATAATAAGTACTTATATTTACTAATATAAATACTATTATTATATTTACTACTAATACTATAATAAACTTTAATATAGAATAATCCTTCGTACGCTTAGTATTAATAGTTATTATATACCTAAACTATATAATATAGCTTTATATAAATACTACTCTAGTTATAATACCCCTTATATTCTACGGTAATATATAGGCTATTTAATCCCCTAGCTAGGACCCCTCTAGTACTCTATTCCTAGTATTAACTAGTACTAATAGTCTTTATAACCGGGAGTAGGCTAAGTATAGCGAATTACCTAAATAGGGTTATAATAACTAATTATACTATTATTATCCGAGAGTAAGCCGCTTAAGCCTCGCCTAGTATTTCCTTATTATTATAAAATCCTTAAAACTCCCTACTTAGTAGTTTAGTTTAACCTCGATAATTTATATACGTTATAATAAATAGCTTAACCTTAATTAGCCGATTTATACTATTTAACTATACTATTATATATTATAACTATTAATACTAGTATTATAATAATACTATACTTAAAGACTATAAATCTACTTATAATCCTATAATAATATAATAAGGGTATTATATATTTTTTTACTTCCTAGGGGATTTATTATAGAATAAGACTAAATATTAAAATAACTCCTAGTAAAACCCTATTAAATACTCTAAAAACTTTACCTTATAAAATACTCTAAAGACTCTACTTATATTATCCTACTAAATACTCTAGGAATATTACCTTATAAAATATTCTAAAAACTCCGCTTATATTATTCTATTAAATACTCCTAGGATTCTATATATATTACCCTAGAAATACTTCGAAAATATTCTATATACTAAATACTAAATCTTAATATTAGGAATATTAAAACTCTAGCCTAAATCCTAACTATAGGATCCCGAATAATAACCTATTAATAACCTCCTTTAATTAATCCTTATATTAAGTATTATAGTATATCCTATATAAACTCCTTTTAGGAGTTTTATAAGGATACGAATAAACTCTTTACCCTAGATAACCTATAGACTAATAAGGTAAATATACCCTAATAAACCTTACCCTAATAGACTTTTAGGAGTTTTTATATATATTTTCTAGGTTTATATATAAAACTCTAGGAAGCTTTTAGAAAGGATTTTAGGATAAGACTCTAGATACTCCTATAGAGTACTAAAGACTCTAATATATAAATAGTTCGAGAATTATCTCTTATTAGATAGAAATTAAGTATTTTATCTTATATTACCTATACCTATTAGTTATAGGTAGTATTCCGAGTACTCCCCTATAATAATTCTATTAGAGGTCTTAGATAAGTAGATTACCCTAGGCTCGGAGGCGTAGGCTATACGTGCCTTTAGGGGTGTTTCTAAGGGCTACGGATTCCTAATCTATAGGAATAGGCCTATAGCTATCGAAACGGATTAGGCTATTACCAAGGTTAACGGTACGAAGAATATATCTTATTTATAAGGGTATTATAGCCTAAAGGAAGGATTCTATAGGTATCGAATACGCTTATATAGATAATTATATTTCCCTCCGTTTTAATAGGGGTAAGTAGATTAATTAATATAATTATATACCCTATAATTCGTATAATAGTTATAAGCCCGGTTAGAGCTCTAATTTAAATACCCTATTAGACGAATTTTTACTACTAATTACTCCTTCCGGGATTTATACTAAAAGTAAGGCTATTATTACTTTCGATAAAAGCCCCTTTTCTAATTACTTTAAATTTAAAAATAATAATAATAACGATTTAAAAACTAACCTTCTTATATCTTAACCCTTCCTTCTATTACTATATCTACTAAATAACTTCTCCTTAAGCCCTCTTATAGGCTTACGAAGCCTAAGGATTAGACGGCTTAGTAGAACGACCTTATCGATACGGCCGAGGATTAGGAGGTTTAGGACCTTATTAACCTAGAGGGTACGAAGACCCTTAAAGAACCCGAGGAGCCCCCTATACCCTCGGAATTAAGGATAACTCGATCTATATTTATAGATAGCGCCTCCTCTTCTCGACTTACTATCTTATAATAACTCGAGGAATATAAAGAGATCTCCCTCCCGAGGTACGAAAGATAGTTTAGCGGATAATAAGAATACTCTCGAGAATACGGCAGAGTTAGGGGGCCGAGACGGCTATATAGGAGGTATCGTAATTAAATAGTTTATAATAATAAGACGGATCGAAGGGAGACGTATAACCTTATAAGGGTCTCCCTTAATAAAGTATTATAAAGTTATAGCTTTCTTTAGGTCTATAGTATTAAATTAAGGAATTTAACCCCCTTTAACTTAGCTTTTAGAAATCGTATATCGTATACTAGAATTTTTAAAGTCTTTACCTAATAATATTTTATAAGTTTTTACTAAATAGTTATTAAGGATCTTTAAAACGTATTTTATCTTATTAATTTATAATAGATTAAATAGTTCCTAGTCTTAGTTTTTAAATTTAACCTCTTATTATTATACTTTCCTCTATCTTATAATCGAGATAGGATCCTCCTATATAGCTAAGGACCTTCTAGTCGCTTATAGATTTATAACCTACTAAGTATTAGCTATATGTACTTAGGGTATTCCCTCTTCCTTACTAAAACTAGTCTCCGGGGCGTAATTCGATTATTTAAGTCCTTAGCTTTTAAGATAGCTACTCTTTAGGGGTTATAACGAATAAACTAGAGGAAGACTAGAATAAATAACGAATAATCGCTTATAATTACTAAGAAAACTTTAACTAATACCCTCCGGATCCTTAAGAAATTATAGTTTAAATATATTTAGTAGAAAAAGAATAAAGTATTTAATTTAACTAATCGATAATATAATCGTCTTTTATATTATAAGGATAGACTACCTACTTAAGTTTATAATAGGAAGGAATAAAAGGTTAAGCTAGATAATTAATAAGAAGGAGGGGTTTCTAAAATACGGGGATAATCCGAAGGAAATTATATTAAGTATAAAGTCTTACTTATAAATAAGACTATAATAGTAGTAAATTAACCTAAGCCTTAATTAGACTATTTAATCTAGTCGTTATCCTCGATAATTACTTCTCTTTCGGTTTCGTTTTAGACTTCGGACTCCCTATAGGTTCTTACCGATTACTCGATCCTTTACTTTCCCTTACTTATTATAATAGTATACTATCGATCGATCGGTTTCGATACTCTAGGATTATCTTTTTAGCTATTCGGATAATTATATCTACTATTCTAGTATCCTTAGAGCTTCCTTTTATTACTCGTTATTACTATTATACCTAGGAAAGCTATACTTTCGCGTTCTTAGTTATCTTCTACTATAATACCTACTTTTTCTAATTCTTTTAATAAACCTTCTAATTATTAAAAAATATCTTCTATCGATAATAAGGTTAAACGACTAATTACCTATTTTAGTAAAACTATAATAGCCTAGAATACTTATTACTAGCCCTACCTCCCTCCTTTAACTAAGTTTATAGGAAGAAACGTTATTAAGTTTCTTAATAAATTTAAGAGGGAAATAACGGCTAATAGAGTAAAGGATAATATAAAGGCGGAATAGCTTAAAAACCTTATTAACGAATCGGAACTAGCTTAAGTTAGGATTTTAACGGAAGACTAACCTTAGGCTATAGCTAAAGTAGCCCTCGTTAAGTACTATAAATCCCTTAACTCTATTTAATAAAATATATTAGACGAATACCTTCGAAATTATAATCTTAAGCGCCCTATATCGACTTAAGGAATCTCCGATTAATTATAAATATACTATTACTTATACTATAAGAAGTATAGTTAAGACTTTAAGTTAATTACGGCGGAGTCGGATAATATTTACTTAGTACTTTTAAAATCTATTCGTATTAAGTTATTAAGTAAAAGAAACCTTAATATAAAAGAACTTAAAGTAAAGCCTTATAAAGAAATTATAAGCGTTATAACTAGCTACCTAAAGCCGTATTTAGACGATAATTAATATAATATAGTTATAGCTTTATATAATTAAAAGCTTCGATAAGGACTATATATAGTTATAAAATTCTTTCCCGAGGAAAACTACCTATTAATAATAGAAAGATTAAAGAATAATAAGTCCTTTAAGAATAAAAAGGAAAATAACCTAGAGGTTAAGATTACTAACTTAATAGACTAAATACGAACTTTAGCTATTAATTAAGCCTTAATAGACTAAAACGTTTATAATATTCGGGCTTATAAAGCCTAGCGTTAATCCCTTAAGGCCTATAGTACTAGAACCGGGAAACCTATTATAATAACTATAATTTTAACTTCGGAACTAGAAGAACTATTTAATTATAAGTAATATATTAGTATTAATATAATTACGATTAATAGGGGTTATTAGTACTATTATTATAATAAGCTAACCTATTATACTAATAACTACCCTATAGCTATATATAACTAGGATTTTAGCTTTGCCTTCTATAAGCCTAATACTAAAGAAGTTTTCCTAGGATCTAGTATAAATAGGTAACTAACCCCTCTAATCTTAGCCTTCCGTTTTATTAGTATTAAAAGCTATATTTAAAAGTTCCTAGTATAGTAGGTTAAGAAGTAGCCTAGTTATTTCGTTTTTAATTTATTATTATAAGTAAAAGTAATAAGTATTAATCTAGCTATTTAGCTTACTTCTAATAAGGAATCTAATATTATTAATAAGTTTATTAAGTATAATAATATAGACTAATAGGCGTTAGCTCTTATAAAAGAAGAACCTCCGATTCCTATAGTATAAACTAATATTATTATAATAGCTTTCGATAATTAAATAATTTAAGTTAATTAAATATTTATTAAGGTTAATACCTATAAGTTAAAAAAACCTAGAGTCGAGGAAACTAAAAACGAGGATAATATACTACCGCCCTATACTAATAGAATAACTACTTTAAATAACGTTTAATTACCTAATACGTAGGACTTCGACCCGAAGGCGACCCCTAATAACCCTATTACCCGCTACTACCTTTCCTATTTACCCTCTAAACCTAATTAACTAGGGAACTTTTAAAACCTTCTAGAAAAGGATTTCCCGCCTTAGTATCTTAAGCCTCCGTTTAACTAGGAGAAACTTCCCCTATACTATAGAGTAAGTTTAGCTAAGATAATAACTTAAGATACTTAAATAGAGTTATTAATAAAGGCCCCTTACTTATAATAATAAATTAATCCTAAGGATAAGAAGGATAGGACTATTATTAATATTATCGAAGACTTATTAATTAAGAAGTTTATTATTAGTATTATAAACCTTATCGCTTTAGCTCCTAAGATTAGGTAATAAATTAGGTAATATTTAATTAATAAAGCCGATAGTATTAATACTAACTCTTTTACTATTAAGTAAGTTATTATCGAGAAACGAATTAATAAAAAAATAGGAAATAGTAATAAAGCTTTTATAAATATAGTATAATTTATCGATAGGGAGTCTAACTAGTTTAATAACGATTTAATCGACTATAAAGAAATCTAATACTCTAAGATATAATAATAAGCTATAGGGGATCCCCTAAACTTTCTTTCTAAAATCTACGATAGACTTAATATTAATATAGTTAAAGTTATAAACTAGCCGTATAATAGTACTAAGGAACCTTTTATTCCGAATACTTTCTTAATAACTATAGACCTTAATATACTTATTACTAAAAATAATAAAGTTTTTATTGCCTAAGAGGATATTAAAGAAATCCCTAAGTATAATCTTCCTACTATTTAGATCGTTATTATAATAATAATAACCTATATTATGCCTTAGGGTTATAAGACTACCCGCTCTTTTTTTACTACTCCTCGTATTATATAATAGTTACCTCGAATATAAGTCCGGCTTACCTTTATAAAAGTACCTTTTATTAATACTTTAATTAATACGGGCTTTAAGGTAAATATTATTAGTAAGGAGATAGCCCTAAAATATAAGCTTATTATTAGACTATATAATATTAATACGATATCTTTTAATAAAAAGTAAACCCCCCTAATTAGTATATATAATATAGTTTTATTTATTAAGGGAGTATATATTCTAATACGCCTTCTAGTTATACCCTCTAATATACTAGTGCCTTTTATTCTTAGGATACTATTTATTCGCCTTATAAAGCTCTTTTTCGACTATAATATACTAAGTAATAACCTTTATATCCGGTACTTATTCGGTTCTATAAGGGTAATTACCCTAGTATACCTACTATTAGAATAGGATACCGATAAGCTAATTTCGATACCCGATACTATTAACGTTAATATTATTAAGGCTAACCCCCTACCTAAGGATAGCCTTCTCGACTAGGAAAATAAAGCCCTCCTTTTATATAATAATTTAACTACTAAGGAGGATTTTTAGGGGGAGGGGAAAGGGGTTCCCGATAATTAGTAGTTATCTTCTACTTTTTCTTTATCTAATAAAAATTATATAGAATAAGTACTTCTATAAGAGTAATTACCCTCCTTTTTAATAGTTATATAAAAATATACTATTAAGGATTACGAATAAGCCCCTAAGATTATTATTATTTTATACCTTTATAATAACGTTTTAAAAGACGTTCTAGAGCTTTTAGAAGATAAAGCTAATAATAAGACGAAAGCCCGAGCTTTAAAGATAAGAAAACGAGTCCTTTTCGAAGAGTAATAGACTAGCTATAATAAACGCTTAGCCTTCGTAAATACTATATATAAGAAAAAGGCTAATAAAAAAGTACCTTATAATAATATCCTATTTAATAGTATAACCCCTAAGGGAGACTATAATTAGAAAGAGAAAAAGTAGGCTAAGGTTAAGGGTAAGGTAAGAATTAATAGACTATTCGATAAATATATTATAGGTAAATTTTTAATAATAGAAAAAGGTTATTAGTTAACCCTAAAACGACTAGAAGAGATCTATTAGTAAATAGTATAAATACTTTCTAATAATAAGTAGGCGATACTAAAGGAGATTCTCTTTAACTAAGAAGCTATATTAGTATAGGACTATAGTTAATAAGGTTAAGTTAATTATATTATTACCCTACCTTAGAGCTTTAAGGTAATCGAGTATAAGGTATAGTAGGCTTAGCCTATTAATATACCTAAGGCTATATTTCCCTAAGTCGTTAAACTACTAAAAAATAGGGTTTAGTATAGAGTTCTTAAGCTAAGTTATATATTATACTATAATTACTATATAGTTATCGTAAAGAAGGATAGTAGAGTAAGATTAATTAACTTAGTTATTATACTTAATAGCTATATAGTCTATAATACTAATCCTCCTCCGAATACTAATAAATTTAGTAAATAATTTACTACCTATAAAATCCTTTCTTTTCTAGACCTTTTTTTAGGTTATAATTAAGTACTTTTAAACCCGAAGAGTCGAGACTATACGACTTTTATAACCCTAATAGGCCTATTCTACTAGTATATAGTTCTAATAAGCGTTACGAATTCTATCGGGTAGTTTATAAGAATTATATAGAAGATCCTTTTCGACCTAATCCCCGAAGTCTATAATATCTTCGTTAACGATATCCCTATTATTAGGCTAGAAACCACGTATAATAATAAAGAAAGGCTTCCGGGTATTTACCGCTTTATCTTTAAATACTTAGTTAACGTTAATAAGGTATTAGTTAATATCGAGCTTTTAGGGTATATAATCGCTAGAAAGAAATCTAGATAATACTAGAGCTTAACTAAACTTATTAGTTTTATAGTAAGAACTTACGGAAGGGCTCCTATCGACTATAAGGTCGAAAAACTAAAGTTATAGACTAAATATAATAATATTCGATAGCTTTAAGGCTTCTTAGGCTTTATAAGCTTTTATTAGATCTAGATTAAATCCTTTATATAGATTATAAAACCCCTAATTAAATTATTAAGGAAGGATATACCCTAGGAATAGACCGAGTTTTATAAGAAAGCTATAACCGAATTAAAGGCGCTACTACTAAATCCCGAGTTCCTTATACCTTTAGACTTAGGGAAAAATAGGGGGGAGATTATTCTTATATACGATACGAGTATTACTAGTTAGGGTACTATCCTTATATAAGAGGTTAAGGATATAAAAAGGGTAGTATATTTCGAGAATAGTATATAGTCTCCTACTAAAGCTAAATACGATATAATAAAATAGGAATATAAGGCTATTCTCTATACTATCTAATAATTATAATTTTACCTTTACAGCGTTTATTTTATCCTCGAGACTAATACTTAAGTCCTTATCGACTAACTAAAAGGGTCTTTTAAGGACGTACTAGGGGTAATAATTACCTAATAGATTAGTTATATCTTCTTATTCGATTTTACTATATAATATATTCCTAGGGAAAAGAATTCTATTATAAACGCCTTATCTTATAAGTCTCTAATAGATATAAATATTCTCGAAAGGTTTAAAAATAATAACTCGGAAGATTTCGTCGACTTATATTTTAATATTGTTTAAACTACTCCCCTAGATTAAGTACTTTCTACCGAATATTCTTAAGTCGTTACTTTTCTTAGGTTAATAAAGCGCCCTATTAGTATCTCGTCTTAAAAGTTCTATAGTTTCCGCTTAAAGGTAATAAGTTTTATATTTAATAATGGCTTACTCTAGAAGAAACTATTAAGGGAGGAGAGGCTATTAAGAATAGTTATCGATAATAAGGCTTAACGAAAGGCTATTATTATAAAGTTCTACTATTAAATAGGTTATAAAGGCTATTAAATTACTTATACGTATATTAAGGAGAGGTACTAATAGCCTAAACTTTAGAACTACGTTAGCGTTATTATTTTAGCTTACTAGATTTATTAGAGCTATAATCCTCGGCGGCCTAGAAAAATATCGGTACTAATAGTTCTAGGATACCCCTTTACTAAGATTTACCTCGATACTTAGTATATACTATCTAATTACGGCTTTAAATACCTTATAGAAGCTCGAGATAATCTTACTAGTTAGGTCGAAGTTTAACCGACTCGAGTATTTACTATTTAGGCTATAATAAAGTTTATTCTTTTAATTATTTACCGATTTAGAGTACCTCTTTATACGGTTATCGACGGAGGCCTAGAGGTTAAGAGCGGGTTTCGTATAGTACTAGAAGATTTCGGTATTAAAGTTATCTTAATTTCTAGGTATAACCTAAAGGCTAATATAGTTATCGAGATCGGCTATTAAGGAATTATAAGCGCTTTAACTAAACTTATATAAGAGTCTAGAAAATAGCTTAAATACCTCCCTTAGGTTATTCTCGCTAATCGGACTATTATTAAAAACCTACCCTACTATATCTACTTTCTACCTTTTTTTCGGATAGGACCCTATTTTACTATTAGAGGTTAAGTTTCCTATATAGTGGCTAATCGACTAAGATAAGATACGGTAACTATTTAATTTATTAACTACTAGAATTAGGGTACTAGGGAGGAAGAGTATTAACGTAGAAAAAGCCTATAAAAAGGTTCTTGCCTATAGGCAAAAGTTAGCTAAATATATAGATTACGATAATAAATTTAGAATAAGAACTAATAAGCTTAAACCCGGTAATTTAGTCCTATTTTACGACGTTAAATAAGCTACCGACCTTAGCCGGGTAGTTAAGTTAAAGATAAGGTAGACTAGGCTATTTAGAATTAAGTCCTAAGCTTCGAAGACTAAGGCCTACCGAATTAAGACGATAGATAGTATTAAGCTATAAAGGATAGTTTTAGGGGACTACTTTAAAAGGTTCGTTAAAGATAATTCTAAATAGTAGACTTCTAATATCGACGATTAGCTCCTTTAAGACTCGCTTTAATATAATAATAGAAATTAAGACTTAACCTTACCCGATAACCTTCCCTTTATTATAATAGGCTAGGATAAACTAGATTAGATAGTTCTTAGAGGATATTTACGTTAAAACGTTAAGCAAGTTATCGACGATAGTATTAATTAAATATAAGTAAGACCTAAGATAATAATCGAAGTTAGGCTTCCTTAAATTTCTAATATATAAAAGGCTCTTTATATTAGCGCTATAAAGCGTATTCCTTTCCTTTCTACTAGCTAACCTTTTCTTATATATTATATTTTAATTATTATTTATCTCTTTTTATTTAGACGATCCTTTTACCTTCCTATTATATACTCCTTTTCTATATAGGCTTTATTACCTTCTTAATTATCTTTTCGATTTCGGTATATTTAGGATAGCCCTTTATACTTAAGCTATTTATTATAAATAGGTTTAGTATATCCTTTACGACTCTTAGTATAGCCTTATAAGAAAGGTAGTCCGGGTACGAAGCTCTAGAGGGACCTAGCTTATTACTATTACCTTTAAATAGCTCTATAATCTCCTTAGCCTTTAGACTATTTAGTAGGTAGCCTAGAAGGTATTACTAATTATATTTAACTATCTTATCGTTAAACTAAATATAATTATTATACGAATTATTACTTACTCCCTTTAGGCTTATATACTTATAAAAGGGAAATAAAATATATTCTTTATAAGCTATAATAGTTATTATCTAGGACTAGATATAGGCTTAGTATATCCTTAGGTTTCTTTTCCCGAAAAATAATACGATAAGTACCTTTATATACTTAGGATAAGCCTTCTTTATAAGTTATTAGATAAGATATCCCTAAGGATAACTTATTTCTATTAGTATATATACGATCCGTAATTATATAATACGATAGCTAAGGATATCCTACTTAACTAGCTTTAAGAATATAAGAATAAAGAATTAGATAGGCGTTAAGGCCCTAATCTCTTACTAAATTACTACTAGGGCTTTGATAGGAATTAAGGATCTAAAGTATATTTTAGTATAAATTAATACCCCTAAATAACTAATATTAACGCCTACTTTTACTTAAAACTCGAAATATACGTAGAATTAATACGGTTAGCTTTATATATTTTAGAATAAATAGTTCTCCTTACCTAAAAGTATCCTAGTATTATTTATATTAAGACCTTAGTCTAATAATTCTATAGTAAACTAGATAGTATATTTATTTCCCCCGGATAGTTTTAACGATATATAATCTCTCGAATATTAGGAAGCTCCTCCGATATTAAAACGCTTATATTTATAGTTTTAATATTAAGTACTTCTTTTTTAGAGGGGGCGAAGGGCTAGCGATTAGCTAAAAATATAGCTTTATCTCTTTCCTTCTACTTCTTCTTTACTCCTAGGAAGATTAAATAATTATTAATACTCGTTTTTTCTTTTCGTTTCCTTTATAAAAAATTTTCCTTACTTATTTCCCTTACCTTATTATTTTTATCTAAACTTATTACTAGTTTTTACTATTCCTATTAGTCTTTACTATTCTTTTCCTTTTTATCTTTTTTATTATCTTTTTATCTCCTATTATTAACTTATTATAATTAATATACTCGTTTATATTTTAAAAATACCTACCCCGTTTACTTCGTTTTCTTTTACCTTGTATATTACCTTATTATTATTATTATTCTTATTATAGGAATTATTTAAATATAGAAAAAACGAGGCTTTTCGGGCCTCGATTATTAGAAGTAATTATCTTATCTATAATCTTTTTCCGCCTTATAAAAGGGAGGATTAAACTTATACCTTTAATTTTTAACTAAGTAATAGGCTTTTCGATAAATAGACCGATTATATTCCTATTATTTTACTATAAAAAAGTTACGCTTATAGAGGTTTATAATTATTTATAACCGATTTAGTTTATTCCCCGGCTTACTTAGCTAAAAGAAAAGCTAGATTAAAAGGGCTTCCTTTTTTCTAATATATTTAAAAAACTCGCTAATATTAAACCTTTTTCTAATATTTATAATTAGGCTAATTATACTTTAGACTTAGCTAACTTTATTAAGAATATAGCGAATAAGGGTTAGGTAATAAACTTTAAGCTTTAAGCTATACTATAAATTATTAAAAGGGGTTTACTAGATTTAGTTTTCGTTTTAATCGATACTCTTATAGTTATAGTCGAATAAAATACTAAAAACTTAGCGAATATACTATTTATATTTTTAACTAATTATATATACCTAGATAACTTTCTTACGAATATTAATAAAGCGTTAATTTTTATTAGCCTAATTAATTTTAATATAATAGACTCTTTAGCCGGGTATTATTAGGGTACTTTAGTCTAGGATTAGTAGGAACGGACCCTATACTTATTCGATTCGGCTCCTATTAAACGAGTATAAAGGGCGAAATAAGTTATTAAGTTATAGAAAAGTATTTTATAGTCTTTTAGGCTATTTAAATTCTCGTATATTATTATTCTAGTAATAGTATAAAAGTATAATTATAAATATAATTACCTAGTAGTTTTAACCTTAAATATATAGTTAAGAGGCTTAGTAGGCTTATTTCTTAATAAGATTAATAACCCTATAATTCTAATAATTCTAGCGATTTAGTTTAGCTTTATCTAGAGTAGCCTAATATAAGGGCGATTAAGATTATAGGATTAGGTATACCCGGGATTTATAGTAAACGCTCCTACCTATAATTAAGTATTAGCTATTATTATAGCGAGTTTAGGAGTATTAGCCTTTAATAAGCTTAGCGTTTAGGACTTAAGGAATACTATTAGTTAATAATATAGGATTACTTAATAAGGCTAAATATAAAACTCGCGGTATTATCTAATTAATAGACTTATAATTATTAGGGGCCTATTTCCTTTTAATACGCTATTATATTTAAGGGTCCTAGATTATTATAGGATTATTACGTTTAATATAATTATAGTTATAGGGAGTTATAAATTCCTCTTTTATAGGGATTTTAAGGCCTTAAACGATCCTAGAGTAGTTATTATATAGTATAAAGCGAGGGTATTTATACCTTTACCGCGGGGAGGCCTATTAACCCGTTTAACTAGTACCTTTATAGGAAGTCTAATATAAATTATTACCCTAGCTAGGAAAGGAGCTAGGTTCTCGATATTAACGAAGTAAATACCTTTATAATCTGTGAAGGTTCCGGCTAGGAAGACTAACGTAGTCGGACCAAAGAGGAGTGATGAATTGAACTACCGAAAAGAGAGAGAGAGAGGAAGGGAGAGTCCCTCGCTAGCTAGCTATATACACCAAGCGACCAGGGACCGGTCAGCCACCTACTGCACCGTATCGCCGAT
>PDHP01000316.1:0-25453 GCA_003339455.1 Ophiocordyceps camponoti-leonardi (nom. inval.)
GGGGGGGGGGGGGGGGGGGGCGGGGGGGGGGGGGGCGGGGGGGGGGGCGGGGGGGGGGGGGGGGGGGGGGGGGGGGGGGGGGGGGGGGGGGGGGGGGGGGGGGGGGGGGGGGGGGGGGATCCCGGGAGGGGGTGCGTCGGGTGACGGACGACCCGACGGAGCGGGCTTACACCTACTACATACAAGGATAGTACATAACGGATACAGACTTACATAGGGCTGCTGGCCAGCGCTGCAGGGGAAGATGGGTTGGATGAAGGTCCGGTCTTGGGAGGATGAAGAAGAGCTGAGGAAGGTGGAAGAAGTGTGAGGCGTAGTAGTGTAAGGAGGAGGAGTATCAGGAGGTGTATAAGGAGGAGGAGGAGGATATCGAAGAAGTAAAGAAAGAAGAGCCGACGGACAAGGTACAGTATCCGGGCTGAAAGACTCCCCACACTGTAAAGCCGTTGCGGTATCGGCCGCTAACAAGAAGAGCGCATATGCAAGCTGCTACGGCCGTTGTCAAAGATGGCATCCCAGTACCTATCCGTATCGGTAAACCTGACAGCAGAGTGCGGGGCGGTGGAAAGGAAAACAAAGGAAGAAGAAACGGGCAGCTCAAAAGAAAAGAGTAAGTAAGAGAGAGAGAGAGAGAGAGAGAGAGAAAAGCAAAGAAAACGGGGGGGGGGGGGGGGGGGGGGGGGGGGGGGGGGGGGGGGGGGGGGGGGGGGGGGGGGGGGGGAAGGTTGGAAAGGTTAAGGGTGGAAGAAGGGGGGAGAAAAAAAAGGAACCAGGGTTTCCCGCTCGTCGTCTCCCGTTCTGTCTGCCCTGGCTGTTGCTTCTTTTTGCTACTGCTGCTGCTGCTGCATCACCACTCTTTAATCAATCTTGCTGCGGCAGAGCCCAGATCCCGCGTTGGAAAGACGGCCAGAAGCGGTTCTTGGCGCTCCTGTCAGGCAGGCTTGAACTTGGTCTACCGACGGTCCTTGGGGAGGGAGGGGGAGGGAAGGGAAGGGAAAAAAAGGTGGGAGGAGGGTGGCTTGTGCGAACGTACATACATACATACATATCCGTAGGTCCTAGGCTCGTGTCTCGCCTACCTACGGGTATCCGTACATGACGAATATATCATGCATGTAAGTACGGCGTAGACATCTCGGTCATGTTCCAAACGAGATGGATAGCGGTTTTGCCCGAGTTATTTTCATTCTCATGGGGGGCGGATGACGAGGCCGACTCGCCGTGATGGCGCCGGACGGTAGCTAGGTAGTAGCTAGCTAGCATCCCACGTCGGCGGAGTAGGTAGGTAGGTGGTAGGTAGGCGGAGCGAGGCTGGAACTGGACACCTCGACTGGACATTACGACAGACGAGGACGAGCGAGTGAGCGCCTTCGGCATGTGGAGCCGGCTGTATGTTGTATCAACATTTGCTCTCTGGCTCGTCGGTCCGGCCGTCTATCGTCCATCTGATGTATGGATTTACATACATACTACGGATACATACACCCAATATACTACGGGGGGATGCATGTGCATACATGTATGTATGTAGGAGGTATGCCGTTCTCTGTAAAGGTAAGTCGGTAGATACCAGGTAGGCGAGCAGAAAGGCATACATCTGCACTCCGCATGCAGGTCTATTCCCCTCCTCTCACCAAATCGACCACGAACGGGCGTTCCAACAGTCCAGTAAGGCCGGGACTGTCTGCTAAGTCGCGCGCCTCCCCGCCCCCCGGTCCCGGCCGTAGACCACGCGCGGGGTCACCTTTTACATATCGTTGTTCCAGGCGAAGAGAAGAAAGGAAGAGAGAGAAAGAAAGAAAGAAAGAAAAGAAAGAGGGCCGAGAGCCGTGCGCCGGGGTGGGAGGAGAGGGAGGGGGGAGGGGGGAGGGGGATGAGGATAGGACGAAGCGATCCAATCGAGCGGAGCGGATGGAACGGCGGGGAAGGACCAGGGGGGGGGGAGGGGTGTGTGTGAGTGTGAGTGTGTGAGAGAGTTGAGAGAGAGAGAGATGTGTGTAAGTGGCCTCGAGGCTCGACGTCTTGTTGTATGAGTAGTAGTAGTAGACTGTAGTAGTAGTCCGTATCCGTAGTATGGTATAGATAGAATGCGGCGGGTAGCTCGCTTACTACATTTTACTTACTCCTTACAAACACACACACACACGTCACGATACCGTCGACTCTCGAGGAACAGCGTGTCGCTATAAAGGGGTCCGAAAGACAGTATCGGCGAGTCCGCACGGCGTATCCGCGCCAAGATGCCTCTGCTGGATTCGTGTGATATTTCACGACATTATGTATATCCGTCCATGAAAATGTAGGTAAATCCACACACACATTCACACGTAGACACACAGACACACACACGTCTGTTTAAGCTACCTATACTACGAGACGGCATCCACGCGACACGCGAGGGCCATGCGCCGCGCTTATGTAACGAGCCTTCTACCTACTATCCTATCCTATCCTCATCGATGGTCTAGAGGAGAGAGAGAGAGGGAGAGAAAGAGAGAGAGACATGTCCGTAGAGAGAGAGAGAGAGAGAGAGAGAAACGATGATGGGGTAGGCGGCGGCGGCGGCGGCGGCGGCGGCGGCGGCCCCCCCATGCGCTAAATAGGTACGCTGGAAAAACAAGGTTGGTGGCAATGCCGCGCTCCGGACGCTGCCGCGCTGGCGGCCAAGTAGCGCCCAGACGAGTTTGCCCACCTCCCCCCCCCTCCCTTCTCTTCGTCCGCCCCAATATCCAGGTTGCTGTCAGTCAGTCAGTCATTAGTCTACTCTGTCCCTTTCTCTCTCTCTGTGTCTCTCGCTCTCTCTATTCTTTCGGACAAGCCTATGGTGTGGCATTGTGCGTCTAAGCAGCAGATTTCAACTTACATTCATATCCTTGATGTGAACTGCACCTTTCCGGGCTAAGCATGTATATACTCTGACATAGTATGAAGGTATGTTCTCTTCTCTCACTCACCCACTCACTCACTCTCTGCTCCTCTCCCGGGCCTATGTGTGTGTGTATGTGTGTGTGTGTGTGTAAGTCGTAGGCTTGCATACACATACAATACATGCATGTAGTAGAGGTGGTAGGTATACTTGTTTACCCGCCCCCCCGGGGGGGGTGGGGAGTAAGAAAGCTCATCATCGTGAGAGAGGAGAGGTGAGGAGAGGAGGAGCCTGAAGGGGGGGGGGGGGGGGGGGGCATCCCGACACCCCTCTTCGCACGATGCCATTACATAAAAGACTTGGGAAGCACTCTCGTCCATCTCTTCGCCACATTCTGACCTGATAACTCCTTGGGAACCCTTTTGACCCTGTTATTTTTTTTATTCCCTATTCCCTATTCCCCTAAGCAAACGGCCCCCCCCCTCTCCCCTTCCCGGGCCGTATCTTGCCGTTCTCTTTCTTATTCTTCCTCTGTTCATATCATCATCGTCCTTTTTAATCTTATCTCGCTTGGCCGTTCCGTCTTCCGGGGGAGGGAGGGAAAAGGATTTTTGCTCTTCTCTTTCTTTTTCTCTCTGTCTTCTCTTTTTTTTAACGTTATTTTGTTAATTTTCTTTTGTTTTTTTTTCTCGTGGTGGCTTTATTTCGCCTCTCCGTCTTTGCTTAACCTTCCTCCAACCTTCATCTCATCTTCCGTCATCGTGAAAGTTGTCTTGAACATCTTCACTCCCCTCGACTACTAGGAAGGAAACTTTGATTTCTTCTCTTCGCTACCATTCGAATTCGAAAAAAAAAAAAAAGAAGAAACAAAAAAACCCCGTCTCCCGCCAGCCCGCCCTGGCGTCGCCGTTTTGCCATCCCCCCCGGCTTAGACGCCTGCCGCGCCGCGGCCTTCCTCCTCGTTTGCAGGCAGAGGAATGGCAGAGACCATGTCCATCGACAGCAAGCCGAATCCTACACAACGCCGGGACGAGTCCGAAGACTCGGTCGACTCCACGCCCGAGCGAGATCATAACCCGCCCGCTACCGCCAACGACAATGCCTCTCAAGATACGCAGCAGCCGAAGAGAAAGGGTGGACGCAAGCCGGTGAGTTGGTTGTCTTTCGACCCGAAGAGATCGGGGGAAAGGGAAACGAGGTTGAAGAGGGGGAAAAAAAAAACCCCCTGTTCGACTAACACGCATCTCCTGACCTAGATTTATGCCACCTCGGAGGAGCGCAAGCAGAGGAATCGTCAAGCTCAGGCAGCCTTTCGAGAACGTCGAACAGAGTATATAAAGCAACTCGAGGAGACGATTCGCGTTCACGAGTCCAACCTACACAATCTGCAGACGGCTCATCGAACTGCAGCCGAGGAATGCCTGATGCTGCGGTACAAGAACTCGCTGCTCGAACGCATCCTCCTCGAAAAAGGTTCCCCTCTCCCCGTTCCCCCTTCCCCTCTCTTTCCCCGGCTTTTTACCCCCCCCTTGACCCTTTTCTTCCCCCCCCTCTCCCCGCTCTGGTCGCCTGACCGGTGAGCCGTGGACACACGTATGTACTTACATACATACATACCTACATACATCATACTCACTAAATATTGATCCCGTGCAGGCATCGATGTCCAGGCCGAGCTCCACGCTAAGACGGGTAGTCCTAGCTTGGGATCGACGCACATGGCTCAGAACCTGGTTCAACCGCCGCCGATCCATCGTGCCATGATGAACCGACACCACCACCAGTCTCGCAAGTCGATATCCAGCATCACGGCGCCCGAGCCCGAGCCCGGCACGGCGTCACCTCACAAGTGTACCGCCTCCTCGCCCAAGAGCCGGCCGACCCCGCGTCACGGCAGTTCGCCGACGCACGTCTTCTCCCCCGCCCCGTCCGATACCATGTCCCTGCATGGGTCCATTGCCGCCGGTCTCGGCCGCCAGCCGATGCCGACACCGGCGCCGACGAACGCGAGACCGTCCATGATGCAAGCCCGTTGTCCCTCTTCCATCGGCAACGGGGCCTCCTTCTACCCTACGCCAGCTTTTCAGAACCACTTGGACCAACTGGGTGAGTCTTTTCGCTAATAAACCCCCCCCCCCCCTTCTGGATGGATAGCAGGCAAAGCCCAAGTTCAGAGGAACAACTCGAAGCTGAAACCGAATGTCCGCTACTACAGAGCACGAGTATGACGGGCCATGTGACCTTGTTGAGAAACCACCCGAATTGGACACGTCCAACGGTCAGTATGCTCCGGCCGGCTTCGGCCCGGATAGTCAGCAGACGATGCTTCTCTCCCCAACTTCAACCGTCCCGGGCCAACACATGTCCGAACCGACTCCGCAACATACGCCCATATCGAGTCATCCATATCCGTCCATGACGCAACTGCTGGATCAAAATCTAGACTGGGACCCCTTTGGCTTGAGCGCCAGCATGGCCTTTCCGAACCATCAGCATTTCCAATTTGACCAGGCGAACCTCCGATGACGGAGGGAGAACCGTCTCTTTCTTCTTAACTTCCCGTCTTTCTTTTTTCTTATTATTTTCAGTCATCTCTTTCTTTTATTGATTGATTCCTTCCTGAAGAATCATGACGCTTATGATTATGAGTTGGGCTGCATATCTATATCCAACCTTCCGAAAAATAAGAAAAGGCCTGACGACGACTGACGCGACATGAAAAAAACGAGCCTACGGCGATTAGACAAAGGTAACCCGCGAAGGAAAAAAAAGAAGAAGAAGAAGAAGAAAACTCCCCCGTCAAGTGTCGAGACCAATCCTTCAGCTTGGCATCGGGCTCGGAACCGGCCCTTGGGACCCCTTTCACCGGTAATCCCCTCCCTTTTTTTTCAGCCTCAGCACGTCGTATTGTACACACAATTACGGCGGGGGACAGTAAGCGCGCCTCCCGGTATCGGACCTCATCTGTTCCCAAGACGATGGACGATGACAGGAGAGGAATGCAAAGGCGGTAAGGGGGGGTGGGAGAATGAATCTGGTGGTTCAAGTCTGCAAGCATGCCTTTCCTTCCTCCTTGTTCTTCTCGATCATTGTCATTTTCTGTCTTCTTTTTTATTCATCTCTATTTCCGCTTTTCCCTACGCCGGCATCCTCGCAGAGCATGGCATCATCATTATCATCTTAAGGTGGGTAATGGCGGCTCTGGATTTTTTTCACAAATGTATACCCTCTTCTCCTTTAAAAAAACCACGGAATCGGTCATGTAAGAGAGGAGGAAAAAAAACGGGTGGGCGGGCAAAGGAAGGCTTGGGGTTTTTGTTGGTTTTTGTTAAGCGGAACAAAGTGTATGTATGTAAGAAAGGAATCCCACAGAAAAAGATATTGAAGCATTTTTCTTCCTTTGCTTTTACTTGGTCGTTGGGAGAAGGATTAGTGTGGTTCGTTGAATAAGGGGGTGGTAGTTTGGATGCAGAGTCGGCGGCAAGAAAGCCGCTCGCCGGGAGGGTGAGGGGGAAAGCAGGAAGAGGACTGCTATACATACATACACACCTTCGGGAGATGCTGATCATGGTCGATATCTACCGTCTACACTTACTTACTGGGTTACATTTACCCATTTACATACTATGCACCGTTGAGATATAGAAGACCTTCCTTCGGTTCTCCTTTCCGTCTTTCATCAAGGACTCGGTCAAAGCCGCGCGCTTTGTTCTAAGACGGTGGCCGGATGGGACGTTGATATGTGCATATGTCGGGCCTTGGGAGGGGGCGGATTGGATGCGGGGCCCCGGAGGTTATTGATTACGGTGGGGGGGGGGGGAGTGAAGAGCCGGGGAATTTTTTTATATTTTTCTTGTCTTTTCTTATATCTCGATTCTTAACTTCATAGCTCTAGAACTATAGAAGTCTCTTTGAACTGAATTTTCTGACTATATTTTCGCTTGGCTCGAAGTTCTCGAGCCGAGCTCGGAGTAGTCTCGACAAGTGACGTAAAGTCAGCAAGCAGGATTAACAGATGAAGGAGGCAGAGCAGATGATGCGTCACGTGAGCTGCATCCCCGGTAGTTGGAAATTCGGGACCCATCGAGTACCCGCATGATGCGCATATGTATGTATGCATCTACCGAGTCCCAGGGATAGTAAACAAACATCCACTTTCGGTGGTCGCGCGCCTATCAAACACCCTTGGGCCCTTCCTCATCAAATCTCCCTTTTTTTTTCTTTGATGATCACGCCTTTCCCCGTCATCCCGGCTTGCACGCACGCACGTACACATACATACCTACGCACGCTCTCACTTACACACAAGCACGCACGCACGTACGCCAAAGCCGGCCAGAAAGAAAGCAGGCAGACAAGCAAGCACCGCTCTTCGGGCCATGCCGCCGACACCGCGTCGCCGCTCGGCGCGGCTGGCCAAGGTATGTGACATCCAGGGGCTATATGGGATTATTCTTTGCTTGAAGAGGAGGAAAATAAAAACGCGTTGAGAAATCACAAATCAATGAATGTCTTCAGCTGACCATGCTTTCGTCCCAAATAGACACCAAAGGTCACCGTCGAAAAGGAGCTTCCGTCCGTGGTGGAAGAAGAACGCGAGTCCACAAAGACGCCATCGCGCTCCGCCGCAAAGCCCACGCCCAAGAACTGCCTCAGCACCCCCTTGTCGTCGGCCATCAAACCCTCTCACGATGAGATGCATCCGAGTAAAGCTCGTCCCTCCGTGGGCGAGCCCTCTTCTGCCTTGCGATTGGGCTTCTCCGACATACCGTCTGATGGCCGTGCTGGTCTGAATCCGACGCCTTCCAAGACGATTGCGACCGGAACCGGAGATGTCCCCAAAGTCAACAAGGGCCTGCCGCCGTCTTCCCCCTTTAGCTTCCGATTCGCTCGCGACGCGGCCGACACGGCCCTCAGTAGCGATGCTCGCCGCATGATGGATGAGATTCGCGGCCAGGCCGTCAAGATCAAGGCCGACCTTCTTGCCCAGCAGGGTGGAGACGGCGGACAACCTACGAGCCTTGGCGGACGTGTCATCGCCAAGCTCAAGGGCGCCGCCACTGGACGCGGACGCTTCAGTGCTGCCCACACGGCCGAGTTTGACAAGATGGATTCCATCGAGGGTCACGCCTCGGCCTGGCGTGCTCAGAACGGCCGCTTCACCCCGGCCACGTCGGGCTTGAAGCACTCGCCCTCCAAAAATACGCTCAACGGATCTGGACTGAAGCCGTCGCCTTCCAAGACCGATCTTCAGCCCAAGCGCAACTTGAAGCGCACCTCGTCCATCGCCAACCTAGACTACGGCGGTGCCGACAACGGAAAGCTACCTAACCCACCCTCCGGCGTCAAGAGGATGAAGCAGCGTACTCACGACGACAGTTCCACCGGCCGTCCCGTTTCCCGTGACGCCAGCGCCCTACCGCGGCCCGTGTCCAGTTACGGATCACTGTCCAAGTCGCGGTCCGGCAATCTGGCTCGGCTTATGAGCCCGACCAAGGCGTCTCTGGCGCACTCCTCGACCGTCGACCTCCGCAAGCCTGTCGGGTCGCTGACCCCGTCGCCCTCCAAGACGAGCCTCCGTGGCCTTGCCAAGTCGGCGTCGACTACCAAGCTGCCCTCCGATGCCGCCGACACGAACCGACGGTTTCTCAGCCCGGGCCGCTTCCAGAGAGTCAAGTCGATCCTTCGCGGTCAGGGGCTCGACTTGGGCGGCGTCACCACTTCCAGCATTGCCGCCACTACCACAACCACCACAACCACCACTACCAAGAGCGCCATCCCCCAGCCATCTGCTGTTCGGGTGTTTCAGACGCCGGATCCTCCGCTGCGGACCGACAAACCTATGCCGGCCGCTGCCCTGACCACTCCGCGACGTAAGCTGCCGAAGCGTGTCGATTTTACGCCCGACACCAAGGCCAATCTGTCGCATGCCTCGCCGTCTCCGCTCAAGTCGGATAGACCTCCTCTACGAGAGATTGACATCGGTCACGATGGGCTTACCGACGATGATGAGGAGGAAGATGTCTCGGACGGGCAGGATCAACCCAAAGGCAACTGCCTCTACCCTGACCTGTCGCCTCTGAGGCGCCTCGTCGGGACAGAGTCCTCGGGCGACGTTCGGGGAACCTTTACCTTCCGGAGCGAGCAGCAGTGCAAATTCGAAGACGCGCGCCATGCCAAGCCGAGCATTCGCCGCGTGCGGGAATCGGCCGTGCCCGTCACGGACATGCCGGGTAGTTTCCCCGCTCCGCCGTCTCCCAGCTGCCATCCGAACAAGGAGAATACGGCCCCTACGCCGGCGAGGCTGCTGCCGGGCACGGCTCATGGGATGCACAACAAGAAGCGGCACCGCGCCAAGTCAGACGAGGAGGATGCAGACGAAGAAGCGGCCGCGCGGGCCATGAAGAAGCGCAAGAAGGCCCACGTGCCGGAGGGTCAGGCACTCCTTGCGCCCCGACTGATGAGCGGCCACAAAAGGGACAGATCCGGTCATCATGGTCCCGGTCGCAAGCCTGGCTGGACGGCGAGCCCGGGCAAGAAGAGCGTTGTGTTGAGCAAGAGCCGGCTTGACATGCTTGCGCAGCCCAAGAATCGAGGCTGAACGGCGGCTTCTCAGCCGCGATTATATCTGTACATTGTTGAATGATGCTTGCAAAGGAAAGGAGGGAAAAAAAAAGAAGAGTCGAAGAAGAAAACACAAGCTTGGCTCTGGCAAACGGCGCAGGTCCGGCGTTGAAAGGGGGGAAGGTGAAGGGGAAGAGGAGAGCGGGCTTCAGTCGCGTTTACTCTCTGGCGGTGATACGACTACGGATACATGGCTGTGATTTCTGGCTTGCTTTCACGGGGGCCTGCGTCTGTGACCTTTGTTTTATATATGGGAATCAATAAGGGATGAAAATGGGATCAGAGAGGTGCTCAAGGGGGGAAAGAGGGGAAACGGGAAGTGTAGGGTATTGATTGATTACCACCTCTTGCTGTTTATCTCCTGTATCAATTATGGCGTGCGCTGCAGATGTCGTTGTGTCGACTGCAAGAGAGAGAGAGGGAGAGAGAGAGGCAGGCAGAGAGAGGCAGAGGGAGGTAGAGGGAGGTAGAGAGGGAAAGGAGCGCCTTCTATCATGTTCCCAGACTCGCAGAGACAACAAGGTTCTCACCCGGCCAGAGATGTCGAGGAGAGAGGCAGACATTCATATACATACGGATACTATACTATATTGTTCATTGCTCTTGGTTCTTGTTCCCACCCTCTTTTCTTCGTCTGAAGCAGTATCCCTATCAATCACTCCGTCATCGATCGCCGCCCTATCTCAGCCGGAGAGGCAGACAAAAGGCCCCATGTCTCGCGGCAATCCATTCACTTGCACCTTCTGCCGCGGCGTCTCGACCGGACCCCCTCGCATTTTGGGCCGTTCGGCGCGTTTGGCATGCGAGCCGTGCTACAGGGCAGTTCTGGACCTCTCCATCTGCTGGGTGTGCGGGGAGATGATCGTGCGCGGGGACGAGTGCGTCAGTCTGGGATGGTGTTTCTGGCACCGAGCTTGCTACGGCTGTCTCCTCTGCGGGTGTCGACGGGTGTGTACCGGCGTCGTGCCGATGGTGGAGGGCGAGGGACGGTCACGGGAGGTGGAGGAGCCGCCTCTCTGTGGGAGCTGCGTCGTCGACGTCGAAGGCGGGGAAGACGTGGTGCAGAAAGGACTTCGGCGTATCAGCTTTGTCGACGGGGGCGTCACGCGGAGGAGATGGCTCAGCAAGCTTCTAGGCCGTCTCGAGAAGGAGTCGGGTCGAGGGATTGGGGCGCGGGCACGGGATGATGAGGGCTCCTTCGGCTTGGGCACCGCCTCGGCTGATACCATCTGGGTTGACTTGCGCGATCCTGTCAACGGCTTTTCCTTTGCGCCTGGTCCACTTAAGCCGGTTCCGTTGTTCATGTGTCCGTCGAGGGTTGAGCAGACTCATCAAGCGACGTCGTTGAATGGTTACCACCGGTGGAGCAGTTTTGGAGCCAGGGCGGCGGCAGCATCACCATCGCCATCATCACCGTCACCGTCGTTACTATCCAAGAGGAAGTCATAGCAGGCTACTAAGTAGCGAGTCCGCTGCACAGGATTTTCGTACATACGTAGGTAGTATGAATACCGTCTATCCCTAGTGGTAATAATCGACCTCTCATGAAATTCACACACACAAGCACACATCCTCCCTCTCTCTCCTGTCTCGTCGATGAGCTACGAAAATATTACATTGTGGACGCTCAGCGTTACAAGAGGAGAGGTAACAAAGTATCACGAGGGTAAGAATTGTTAAGACCAGAAGTGGCCCCCTGCGCAGAATCCCTAACTGCCGTCTACCGTACACGACAGCAAGCAGGCCCAGCCCTAATTAACAGGACAGAGATAATTTTCGCAGCAACAGCCAGTAAGAAAAAAAAATACACCCCAGAAAAATATAAAAATACAAAAATTAATAAGCGAGCAAAAAAAAAAAGAGAAGAGAGAAAGGACCTTGTTCCATCGTGATTTTTTTCCTTCCCCTCCTCTTCCTTCTCCTCTGGATAGCCTCTACCCCCAAAAGCTCTTCTCACAACCTCGCTATCACAAAAGGGAAGATTCAGGAATAAAAAAAAGCGCCGTGCTCTCATCGCCGGCGCTCCTTCGGGTCTATCACCGCCTTGTTTAACGCGCTCTTCTTCGAGGTCATGCTATCGTAGCAGCCTCTAATCTTCTCTCCTCCTCCCCCCCCCCCCCCCTTTCCCCTCTGGCCACCCTCGAAGCAGCGCAGCAGTTCTCAACCGCCGCATACGCAAGCCACCATGTCCAACGTCGCATCTCAGGTACGGGCTTTTCTTTTTCTTTTTTTTTTGGTCCTTCTCGACTTGTTTGTGCTTGAGCTTCTTGGTCTTGGCTCTTGGATAAGGCCTTTTTGTTTTGTTTTGACTCGTTTCGGAAAGCTGACAAGATGCTAGAATCGCTTCGCCTTTCTTGGTATGCAGCTCCCAGCTCCGGTTTTTTTTCTTCTTCTTTTCCCCCCCATCTCCCTCATGGCTTGATCATCCCCTTTACCTTGATCCGTCTACTCTCGTCATCATCCCTCCAGCCTTGTCTGTCCTCGAGACTAACTCGACGCAGGCAACGACTCGGACGGTGAGGAAAAGCCCACCGTCCCCGTCAAGTCCGTCGACAAGGCATCGAGCCGCACGACCAAGCGTCATGTCGAGCCCCAGGCCCCGCTGCCTTCCGCCTTAGGCTCCGGCGGAAATCGCCGCGGCGGTCCCCGAGGCAATGATGGTGGTGAGTTTGGTCCCTTTTTTTTGTTCTCCTCCTGGCCTGCTTCCTGTACTAAACTTCTGTATTAGCTTTCCGCGATCGCGGCGCTGGAAGCGACCGCAACCATGGACGGACTACCGATGAGGTTCCCCGGGATGGGCCTCGTGGGGGCTATGGCGCCCGTACCCGCGGTGGTGAGTTCACCGGCCCTTTCGCTACGTTCCTCTATGAGTGTAGGATATCGATTCGCTGACGACTTGCAGGTCGTGGCTCCCGCCGTCCACGCGAGTTTGACGATCGACACCCCTCTCGGGCGGGTGGGCACGGGTAAGGGACATCAATTTTGAAAAATTCGTCTTTTTTGCAGCAGCTGACCATCACCATCACAGTGGCTCCGAGAAGCAGAGCGCTCTGTCATGGGGCCCCGTCGACGGCGAGGCCGAACTCAAGGATGAGCAGGCCGGTGAGGCCATGGCTCGGTCCGAGCATAAGGAAGCTCTTGCCGAGGATGGTGCCGCCGACGAGGCCGCCGAGCCCGAGGACAAGAGCGTCTCCTTCGACGACTACATGGCCCAGCTAGCCGAGAAGAAGCTTGCCCTCGACTCCGGCTTCAAGCTGCGCGAGGCTAACGAGGGCAGCAAGCTCGACAAGAAGTGGGCCAACGCCAAGGCGCTCGAGAAGGACGAGGAGGACTTCATCTCCGGCACCGGCGGCAAGACGAAGCGCGAGCGCGAGCGCAAGACGAGACAGACGATTGATTTCGACCCGCGATTTGTCGAGCCCGAGCGCACTCGTGGCAGCGGTCGTGGCGGTCGGGGAGGACGTGGCGGGCGCGGCGACCGTGGAGGTGACCGTGGAGGTGACCGCGGCGGCGATCGCGGCGGCGACCGCGGCCGTGGCTCCCTCGCTCGCGGCGGACGCGGAGGCCGTGATTACGCAAGCGCAGACGCTCCCATCAACACGGACGACACGGCTGCCTTTCCCAGCCTTGGGAGTAAATGAGTCTTGTGTGGTTGGGGGGCAAAATGATGCTGCAGGTCAACCCTGATCCCCCTCTCACCCCCTTTTTTTACCTTTTTTTATTTATATTCGAAACTGGTGACGTGCCGACTCCAGGTTGGTATCCGGGGCGATCGTGTTCTATCTAGCCCTCGTCGTCGAAGACACTTTTGTTTGATCATCTGCTACCATGTTTTTTGAACCGTCTCCTCTCTCTTGATCGTCTCCCGCGTCTTGTTACCCCCCGGTCCTCTTCCTCTTTCTCCCCGAGATGTGTGTTTGATAGTTGAGAGAGAGTGAGAGTGAGAGAGAGAGTCAGAGGAGAGAGAAGAGAGAAGAAAAAACAAAAAGTTGCGTGTGTGTGCGTGTGAATGGCTAGGTTCATGTCCCCTTTGTCCCCCTCTGTGTCGTGTTTGGCATCTTTCGCGCTGTTTTCACTTGATTCCCAATGCCCTGCCCTGGTGCCTTTGCGTTTCTCGCTGGACTTTCGTCGTCTTGTTGGTCTGCGGCCACGGTCCCTTGGGCTTGTACTTGACGGGTCGACGTCTTTCTTTCTGATGAGGGATAGCGTTGAAGAAGTAGAAGATGGTAATCTAGTGGGATACCGTCCACCCTATCCCTTGCTCCTTTATCCATCGTAAAGGTGTAAGGTGTAGCTTCGATGACTAGAGAGAAGTCTAACGGTCGTCTGTGAAGTGCTTTCTTCCCGTTCATTTCAAGAGCTTTTACTTGCGTTGTCTGCTTTTCACATTTCTATCGTATATTCCTGCTTTGCGAGACTCGTGCTTCCTATCCACTCCCATTTTTTCCTTCATATCGCCTTACTTCCTTTTCCTATTGCGGCCTCGTCTGAGCATGTCGAAACTTGCATTCATTTTATTGAAAAAACACAGGAACGAAAAAGAAGAAGAAAGAAAATAAAGAAAGAAGAAAAAAAAGCTACATCTTCTCGAGGACGGAAACGAGACGTCGGACGACATCGTCGCCCACCTCGCCTGTTCCGGCCTTGCCGCCCAGGTCCCGGGTGCGGAGGCCTGCGTCGAGGGCGTCGCGGACGGAGGCCTCGACGGCGTCTGCTTCCGGGCGGAGGTTGAGGGAGTAGCGGAGCATCATTGCGACGGAGAGGATCATCCCTATTGGGTTTACGGTGTTTTTTCCCGAGATGTCTGGTGCTGAGCCTGTTTTTTATTAGTTATGTGAATATAGAAAGAAAGAAGAGAGAGAAAGAAGAGAGAGAGAGATGGAAGAGATGGAAGAAAGACGGACCGTGGATGGGCTCGTAGATGCCGTTGCAGCGCGTCTTCCCATCCGGGATCCCCCCCACGCTGGCGCTGGGCAAGAGGCCTATGCTACCTGGTATGGCGCTGACCTGATCGCTGATGATGTCGCCAAAGAGGTTATTCATGACGACGACGCCGTTGAGCTTGGTGGGGCTCTTGACGAGGAGCATGGCCGCGCTGTCGATGAGCTGATGCTCGACCTTGAGGTCCGGAAACTCCCTCTCGAACGTCTCGGCCACGACTTTGCGCCAGAGCCTGCTCGTCGCTAGCACGTTGGCCTTGTCGAGGGACCAGACGACTTTTTCGCCCCGGCCTCTGGCTAGGAAGCCTGCAAGGCGGGCTACGCGCTCGATCTCGGGACGGGAGTAGGGCTCGACGTCGAAGGCCTTGCCATCACCATCATCCTCCTTCCTCTCACCAAAGTAAAGACCACCGGTAAGTTCACGAACGATAACGAGGTCCGTGCCACGACAAACCTCCGCCTTGAGCGGGGAAGCGTCCACAAGCGAAGAGGACGCGAAGAAGCAAGGTCTCAGATTCCCATACGTGCCCAGCTCCTTCCGCAGGCGCAGGATCCCTTGCTCAGGACGTACGGGGCCCGTTCCCCATTCCGGACCGCCGATGGCGCCTAGGAGGACGGCGTCGGCTGCCTTTGCCGCTGAGAGGGCTTCGTCTGTGAGGGCCGTTCCGTGGGCGTCGATGGAGGCCTTTTTTTTTTTTCCTGTCTCAGCGATATTTTTGTTATATTGACCTTGGAGAGAAGGGCTTACGCCGCCGAGGAGATGCTCGTGAAAGACAAACTTGCCCACTGAAGGACGATGCTTCTCCAACGCTTTGAGAACCTATGAAATTTCCCCAACAGAATCAGCGTCCGCTCTTCATCCGCACCGTCGCGTGAGTGAACTCACCTTGATGCCCTCAGCCACAACCTAGCAAGAACAGAATAAATCACACGTCAGTCTATATTTCTCCCCCTTTATGTTTCTGGGAAAACTCGTCAATCGGTCGTGATCGATACCTCGGGCCCGCAGTGGTCGCCTCCGAAGACGACGATGTTATGCTCCGCCATGATGACAGTAGTATATAATATATCCCTAAGGGTATCTCGGGAGAAATCCGAAGCGCGTCTGAGTGAAAGAAGCAGAAGAAGGCGAAGAAGAAGAAGACCTCCACTCCAGATGGTATCGTCAAGTTGCAAAGATACAGTCGTAGGTCGTAGGCAAAAAAGTTTCTCGTCCCAGCAGAAGCCGACGTAAAGGCTACCGAGTCGTGGGGCATCAGCCCCGCTCCGAGATCGGAAGCCAGCCTCGGCAGAATGAGAGACAGCCTGAGAGGGGCACTCGGACTGGTATCGCTGAGCCTCGTACCACAGTCTCCGGCACCGGCACGACGGAGCTTACCCCGGCGACGCTAGCCTTATCTAGTAAGCAGCCGGGCAGACAGACAGACAGCCACAGCCTCGGCATCCCGGACCGGAACCGGCGTCGGCATCCCGGTCCGAGAGGCTCCATCTTCCGTCTTCACAAGGACACGGTTACACTTCCAGATGTATCCGCAAGTACATGCAAAGCAAGATCCTCCACTTCGCAAGAGGTATTATCATTCGTCTCCTCCATCAATATCCATCCGTACTCATCCAACACACCTAAACCTGGACGGACCTCTAGTCCCTCCCTATACCCGTATCTCGAGATCCCTATCCCTAGACTTCGTCCCTACACCTAGGCCTCGTTCCCTATACCTGCCCAGGCCTCAAAAGACAGAATAAACCATTCCCCCCTCCAATCCCCTCTCTGCCAAAAGAAAAAAAAAGAAACAAAAATCGTAATCGCTTTTTTAATCCTCCCAGTATATGCAACATCCCTTCGTTACCGAAACGTCCGACAAGACACGTCCGCAAGAGGAGACGGCAATCCGGCGATGCCGAGCCCGCTCTCGCCACCACATACTCGACCCGTCGTCGTCGTCGGCGTCGTCTTCTTCTTCTTCGCCGTGTCGGCACAGAAGCAGCAGATGTATACGCGCGGCATCGACCGCCTCGTCAGGTTGAGGCACTTTCCGTGCAGCCACATATCGCAAGACTCGCTGCTCCGAATTCGCTCAACCCGTCATTACCATCCCCCATCGCCACGGCGTCAGCTGCATTCCGCCGCCCAACCCAGGGGCGGTGTGGGAACGCACCATTGGAGCATCAAGCCGTCGGCTTCGTCGGCCGACGTGTCGTCGCACACGCATCGCACCCCGCTGCCTCCGTAGCTCGAACCCGTCAAGCTCGTCGGTGAGATGATGCCGCCGGGGAAATTAGCCATATTCGTCGCCGTCGCCGTCGTCGTCGTCGTCGCCGTCGTCGTCGCCGCCACCGTCGCTGCAATCGTCGTCGAAAAGAGCCCCTGAGGCCGGCCGCCGGCCTTCCGTCTCGATCGCTTCTGCCGGCCGCCGACCAGCCGGCGGAGCTCCCGCACAGCGTCGCCGCCCTTGTCTTGTTGGCCGTCGTTGACTACCGTCTCGGCCTCGCTCTCGGCCGAGTTGCTCCGCACGCTGCGAGAGGACGTGTGGAAGATGGATCCGACCGGCTTGCAAGGGTCCGGCAACGCGTACGAGGCGTTAAAGGAGCCGTTGCGGCTGGGGATGACGATGGGCTCGTCGTCGGTCGACTCGTCGTCCATCGAGTCCCAGACCCCACTGACGTCTCGCGCGCTGTGACTGCGGTGAAGATGGGAGTCCGAGGTGGGTGATCCTGCGCTCCCCTCACCGATGACCGTTGTCTCAGCCCTGGCCCGCCCACGCGAGTCGATGGTGAGTCGGACCGAGGTTCGGGGGCGACGTTGGGGCGACGTCTCGGGGATCGAGGCCAGGCTCCTCATAAGCGACGACATCTTTGGTGACGAGCCTCGGGAAGCCGGCCAGCAGCCCGGCGGGACGGCATATCCCGGCCCGAGGAAGTTCGTCTCCGGCCCGGACCGCACGCCCTCGACCGGAGGAGGGGGGCACATCTTACGCCCGGCAGCCCTCCTACCCCGATTCTCGCTACAGCTTCGGCCGAGACCGGGGCGGGCTACGGGCTTGACGGGCGACCCGACGGCCGATGGGCGGTCCGTCGTCGTCGCCGCCGCCGCCGCCGTCAGCCTGTTGTTGCTTCTTGACGATCCCTGAGCGCTATTGGCCCTTCGCAACTCGCCCCCATCCATAGCATTTCTGCCGAATGGAGACGCAAACCCCTCTGCGGGCCTGGGCCGGGACAAGGGGCCGAAGCCGCAATCTAACGCCGAGGTGTGGGGACGGCCGACAAGCATCCCCGGGTCGACGGCGTCTCCGGGATTCATGATGCCGAAGGGGTCTTCGAGGGAGACGGGATTCGGCGGTTTCGGTGCAAGAACCCTCTCCTGCTGCCTCGGCATCGGGTGTTGTTGTTGTTGTTGCTGCTGCTGATGTCGTTGCTGCTGCTGCTGCTGCTGCTGCTGCTGCTGCTGCTGCTGCTGCTGCTGCTGATGTCGTTGTTGTTGCTGCTGCTGCTCCTGTTGCTGTTGATGTTGCTGTTGCTGATGTTGCTGTTGTTGCTGCTGCTGCTGCTGCTGCTGCTGCTGAACAGATTGCTGGCTCGCGAGCGACATGGGCGGGGCGGAGGGATCTTGGAACATGGTAATGTCGGCGTTCCAATCAAAGGACCCTGTTTGGCGGTGGGACGAAGGACGCATGACGGCAGGATGCGCATTGAATTCGAGGTCCATGGCCAAGGGTAAGGACGGGTCCCAGAAATTAGACGATGCAGAGGCCGGGGCGGACAGGGGGTACCCGAACAGATCAGCCGAGTGACCCATCATGACGGACATGTCGTGGTCGACGAGGTCGGGCTGCTGCTGGTGGTGGTGGTGATGGTGGTGGTGTTGGAAGAAGGCCTGGTTGGTGAGCATGTTGAGCTTGGGGGCGAACTTGCGGCCTCCCTTGTTTGACGAGGGCGGGGGCGAAAGGACCTGTATCTGCTGCTGCTGCTGGTGATCGGCGTCGGATTGCTTTCGCGACTTCTTCAACGAGGTGCTTCTGACGAGGTCGGGGCTCAGCTGGGTGGCGGTGATTGACGACGACGAAGACGACAACGACGACGGCGTCGGGGCGGGTGGAGAGAGGGGCAAGTGGCAAGGCAAGTCAAACTTGCCCGGGCAGTTGGCGGCGGGAGAAAGGAGGTGGTGGCTCGCATGCGGGGGGACGTCGACGAGGCTTCCTTCGGCTGACAGCAGGCGCTTATGGCCCCTCGAATAGGGAGGCGGGGGTAGGAAGTCGGCAAAGGGGCCCTGAGAACCTCGGAGGTTCCCCGGTGTGGAATTGAAGACGGAATATTCTTCGGCGAATCGCGGGGTCAAGCCACCGGGCTCGGCGAAGGAGCCCTGATATGGCTTGGGCGTATCGAAGATCGGGCTCGGGAAGGGTACTGAGGAGGAGGAGGTGGTGGTGGTAGTGGTTGTGGTGGCGGTGGGTGTTTGCCTCGGCGTTTGAGGCTGGGCTTTTGGATCTCCAAAGCTAGAAGGATATGACGAGTCATCAATCAGCCAGGGGTTTTCTTTAGTGTGTACACGCTCTTTCTCTTCTCTCTTACCTGGAAGAAGAAGACAGATGATGCTCGCTCATATCAGCGCCGTGAATCGCAATGCGTTCCAAAAACCCATGCCAAGAAAGGAAATTATCCGAATAAAAGAGAGAGAGAGAGAGAGGGAGGTAGAAGGGGCGGGAAAGAAGAAGTTGACGAAAAGGAGCGTTGTGTCGAAAATTGATGGGGCGTGGTTGAATAGGTAAGGGGGTTTTTGAAATGCTTTCGATCTCTGAAGAGAGAGGAGAGAAAAAAGAAACGGTAAGTAACGTATTGTATGTATTATCGACTCGGACGGAGCAGAAAGGACTGTCGTTGATTTTCGTTTGGCAAAGAGTGACGATGGCGAATCTGATAGAGAGAAAGAAAGAAAGGAGAGAAAGACGGTCAGCGAGAGGTCCGAGAGATGGGGTGAGAGCAGAAAAGGAGAGGAAAATTTGAATTAAAGAGAGAGAAAAAAAAAAGGTCTTTGGACTGGCAGAAGAAGAAGAAGGTTGATAGTTGGGTTGGTAGGATTCTCTTTGGGGGGGGCGAGGATGGGGATGGGGATGGTTAAGGCAAGGGAGGAAGTATTTGAACCACCATTTACCTAGAAACAAAAAAGGAAGGAAAAGGGAAGAAAAAGGAAAAAAACAGACACCCCTGGCAGAGGGGAAACGAAGGAAGAGGAAGAGGAGGAGAAAAAAAAAGGCTGCAGAAGGGAGAGAGGAGAGAGAGAGATGGATAGGTACGGGAGGTAGATAGGTACTAGTAGTATGACCAGGCCACCGGTCAAGGGCAGAGAGAGGGCAGAGAGAGGGCAGGGCAGGACAGGACAGGGCAGCAGGTGATGGCAGGGCAGGGCAGGGAAGAGTAGAGTAGAGCAGATGTGAAGGAGTTGAAAAAAAAAAGAGGAGATGGAAGAAAAGGAGAAGGAGGAGGAGGAGGAGAACTGACTTGGAACTTGAGAAATGGTGGGCCAGTCAGCCAGCTGTATGCTGTAGGCTGTAGCTGTCTGTCTGTCTGTATCCGTACGTGATGATTTTTTTCTTTCTTTCTTTCTTTCTTCCTTCCCCTTTCTCCCGCCCTTCAAAAAAAAAAGGATGAAGAGATGGCAGGAAAGGAAGATTTTTTTTCCCTTTTTTTCCCTTTTTTCTCCCCTTTCTCCCTAGATCGTAAGATAAAGAAGAAGCCCCCTCCCTCCCACTAAAAAAGAACCAGATACGACGATGACGAAAGAGGCGCGGCGGAAGAAAATAAGGCTGGAGAAAGGGTGAAGAGATATCCGTAGAAGAGAGAGAAATATATGTATGTAGAAGAAGAAGAAGGCCGGGGAGAAACGTCAGCCAAAAAAAAAAAAAACCCCAATCAAGGTGAGAGGATTTTGATGCTGGTTTTTTTTTTTTTTTTTTTTGCTTTATGGTGAGTTGATGGGGGTTTGCTTTGTGCTGGTTTCGTTCGTTCGTATGTACGGAGTTCGTTGCTCGTTGCTCGTTTGTAGGAAGTGTTTTTTTTTTTTTTCCTTTCAGTTAGTCGTAGGGAGATGTTAGTGAGTGAGAAGTGGTGGACAGTGGTAAAGGTTACCGATATAGTAGGTAGCCTTTATTAGGGGGGGAGGGGGGGGCGTGGTGATGGTAAGGTGGGGGGGGGGGGGGGGGGGGGGGGGGGGAGGGGGGGGGGGGGGGGGGGGGGGGGGGGGGGGGGGGGGGGGGGGGGGGGGGGGGGGGGGGGGGGGGGGGGGGGGGGCCCAGGGGGGGGGGGGGGGGGAGGGGGGGGGAGGGGGGGGGGGGGGGGGAGGGGTGTGTGTGAGTGTGAGTGTGTGAGGGGGGGGGAGTACATAAGTTATAGGGGGGGGGAGGGGAGGAGACTGGGAGGAGGAGGAGGAGGAGGAGGAGGAGGAGGAGGAGGAAGAGGAGGCAAAGAAGAGAGGGAAAGGAAAAGGAAAAAAAAAGAAAGAAAAACCGGCGCACCGGTCAACAAGGCAAGGCAACTAACTCTACGGATACCGACTTACCTGCTGCAACTTGCACTGCACTGCACTGCACTGCACCGCAACCCCGTTTGGCGGGTTTGGGTGGTTTATTACTGGTTTACTGGTCGTCTATGATCAGTGGTCAGTGGTTGTTACTGGTGGCCTTGGTGGATATGGGTGTGGTTACATGTCCCCTACGGATACTGCCACTGGCTACCGCTACTGGTGGTTACTGTTAGGCGGTTACTTTTTACTGGTTAGTAGGTAGTACGGATAATAGGCGGTAAAGGTTTTTTTTTTTTTTTTGGTGGACGACGACACAAGGCAGGTTGAAATTTCTCTCTCTCTCTCTCTCTCTCCTGCTGCAGTGGGCCGCTTTGTATGTATGTACTGTAATAACTTGTAGTTGTATCCGTAGACGTGGTAGGGCCCGCGAAGTGTGTGCAGTGCAGTGCAGACGCAGTGCAGTTTGCGGTGCCCGATTGGTCAGCCGGACGCTTTGCTCCTCATCTCACCACCAAGCAAAGAGGATATCATCACCTCCTTTCATCAATCTGTCTCTTCAACCTTTGTCCTTTGATTCAATCCCCGATCGAACCGGAGGGAGAGGACGGAGAGACAGACAGATAGCCACCTACCTGGTACTAGTATCTAGATGACGGTTGGAAAGGGGGGAGGGACGAAAGGGAGGAGAAGACGAAGAAGAACAAGGGGGGGTGTGTGGGTGGGTGACGGCGTTCGTCAGCAGGCGCTTGGCTATCGGGCGCCTATCACCACCACCACCAACCAAATTATTCACGCCCATCCTCACAGACTCACACTTCTCACTTCAACTCCTCGGCTTTGCCTTTGACTCTCTGTCTCTGCTTTTGCATCGGATCGGCTAACACAATGCTATAGATTATGACAATGTAGTACTAGTAGTAGGGATAGGTAACCACTAACTAGTATCCTAGGTAAGCATAACGCATGAGCCGCAGCACGACGAGGGAGTAAACCTTCTCCTTTACTTCTCCTCCTTCTTCTTCTTGTCCTACTTTTTTAATCTTCTCCTTCTCTTCCATCCCGTTCTAGTACTCTTCCATGCTTCCGTGCCCCTTTTCCTCCTGTGCTTCTTGACCCCCCACCTTTGACCCTCACCAACCTTTGTCACCCATCTCATCATCTCATCCATCATCACCTTGGAAACGGTCACGAACACACACACACACACACACACACACACACACAAGTCTGTGCTTGCACAGTTGGTTCCAACATCAAATATGAAGACGATTACATACATACATGGCCGCAACTTGTCAGCACAGACTCTACGCCCACACGTATGTATGTATGTATAGACGGGATTTATAGGCCAATGCTACTAGTAAAGCCAGCCCATCATCATGTTCAATTCCGTCCTATCCCTTTCTTTTTTTGCTTGTTTCCCATCAGCCGGCCAACAACAACAAAACAATCAACAAATCTACGGATAGTATCCGTAGTTCTCCGTACCAACTCCGTAGGTGCATATATGTATGTATGTCCGGATATATATGTAGAATCTAACAAGCCGGAACCTCCCTCCCTACTATCCCTAGTCTCGACGGGAAAAGCTCCAACGCTGCAAAGTGAAGCGACTACCTAGGTAGGTACGAAAGCTAGAAGCGCATGCTGGCCCCGACTTGGTGTGGTGAAGAGTCAGCAACGTGCCTATCCAACGTCATCTTTTTATTATATTCCCATCCGACTTCACCTCTTCTTTTCTCTCATCTCATCCCCTAGATACTCATCTTTCCCTATTAGTACAAAGATATGGAGACAAAGGCTCGAAATATTGAAGCCACAGCATCACACCGAAGAACAAACAGTTCGTTCCCACGCCCCCTTATGACGTAAATCCCACTATCCAATCGAAAAAGGGGGGGCGGGGGAATAGTAATCATCTGCCGCTCTCTCTCACACACACGCACACACGCACACTCACACCTACTCTCTCCAAGCCGGCGTCTACGCAAGCGCCGCCCGACCACGACGACACAGTCATGTACGGATATCGTACATATCCGTACACCAGAGATGAAAGGGGAAACAGGTAGGTATGGATACGTAGGAGATATGATGTTAGTTACTACGGATATAACCACAAAAAAAAAAATCCGCCTCGACGATTGACACTTTGCCCGTAACAAAGGATTCGTCTTGCTTTTTGCTATTTCTTCTCCTATCTCTCCATCTTCCTATCTCTCCATCTCCCATCTTTTCATTCTTCCTCTTCACTAATAAATCGCTCATCTGCCGAGTTCCCAACCGAAGATCCGACCTTGCTGCCATTACCATCCTCTATCATTCATAGATATCACTACCTAACCCCCCCAGCTCGTACTCCCCCTCCTAGCCTTTCTTTTTTTTCCTTTCTTTTTATTGTTTCCTGTTTCTTTCTTCCGCCCCTATCTTCTCCGATTGCCTTTTTTCTCCCGCCGAGTAAATCATCCAGATAGAGTATCGGCATCGGTAGAGTATCTATCCGTATAACCTCCGTACCTGCATGCCTAGGAAGTAAACATCTCCTCTTTCTTTCTTTGCTTCTTCTTTCCTCCCTCTTCCTTATAAATCCGAAAGAAGAAGAAATTAAAGAAAGAAGAAGAAGCCATCGGAGAATTCACTTTCGATCGGTCCCACCACCTTCTTCTCTTCCTGTTTCTTCACTCATCGTCTCTTCGCTCCCTTCTCTTCACCCCCTCCTTTTATAGGGTATATATTTCCCTTACCCCCTTTATCGTACACGCCCTCACCCTCCCCCCCCCCCCCCCCCCCCCCCCCCCCCCCCCCCCCCCCCCCCTCCCCCCCCCCCCCCCCCCCCCCCCCCCCCTCCCCGCCACACTCCCGCCCCCCCCCCCCCCCCCCCCCCCCCCCCCCCCCCCCCCCCCCCCCCCCCCCCCCCCCCTTTCTCTCAGGTAAGGCCAGGCAAGGCAAGGCAAGGCAAGGGAGGGGGATAAAAGAAAAGAAAGCTAGCGGAGCCGCAAGAGACATCGAAGCCATAGATCCCCGATCTCGACCGTCTTTTCTTTCTACATACATACAGGGGAAAGAAAATGTAAATTAAAGATGCCACGGCGCATGAACCGTCTCTTATACTACTAGTATTTACTTATTCCCCCCCCTTTTTTCTTCCACTGTACGGATAGATGATGAACTTAATCTATCTACACGCGCTATTTAATCTTGGCTCCCCAGGATCTTCCTCGCCCTCGATCTTTCCCCTCCCCTTCCCTCCCCTCCCTCTCCTCGTCTCTATATTCTTCATCAACTGTACTGCTCACTTTTGCCCCCTTCACGCTACCTACAACCCTATCTGGTTTACCTAGGTATGTACAGACACACTCTCCCGTCCCACGCCCTCCTTCTTTCCCCCCCCTTTCCTCACAAGGTCGTGATCTCGATAAAGGCCATCCCTCCACTCCCACTCCCGCGTCCTAGAGGAGTGCGTGTGTGTGTGTGTGTGTACGGAGCATATAGATCAGAGACATCGAAAAAGGAGGCTCAATCTTCTACCCCGAAGAGACAAGAGGGCGCAAAAAGCCGTCCATCTCTGACGTCAGTCCTTTCCAAATTCCCCTTCACGGCACCCGAAAAGGAGAGGGAAGAAATGACGTGAACGACTTTCCCCGTCCCTCGACGACACGCGCAAATTTCATCACCATCACCTTCACCTTCGCTTTCACCTTCACCTAGACCCATCATCGCCATCACCCTTCGCATCATCATCATCATCACCACCAGCCACCCCCAAAAAAAAAAACCCAATCGGATCCCCTCCCAGGTCCGCTCACCTCCGCTCAGCCCCCCTCTCACAGCCCCCCTCTTCTCCTCCTATATTATCCGTACTCCGTACTGCCATCTCCTCTCCCCTTCAAGCCCCCCTTTCACACTTCAACTTCAACTTCAACCACCCATATCCCCGTCCTCCCACCGTCCACCCCCCCAGAAAAAGCCTTAGACTCACCCTGTACGTATATACAACACCAGTAAACATCCAAAAGCCAGAAAATAATATCCCAAAAAAAACACTAAAGAAAACCACCGTGGTAATAGTCGTGAAGTTCGGGATAACCCTCGACAAGTACATATATACCCATCACCAAAGCTGCAAAAAAGAGGTAGATACCATATCCATATCCACAAAGACAAAGCCAGCCCTGACGACGAAAAAAGCCCGCAAAATGACACTGACATCTCAACTCTCTACAACCCCCCGCCTCCTCCCTCCCCCTCCCCTCTCGATTGTCGGCTCATTTCCCGCCCGGCATCAAAGTTTAAGTGGCCCTCCCCCCCCCCCTCCTCGGCGCCGTAGGACCGTCCGGCCACCGGAGCCGGGAACACCCATGCTCGTCCCTTCTTCTCCACACCGTCCCTCCGCAGGAATATAAAAAAAAAGGGGGGGGGGGGGGGGGGGGGGGGGGGGGGGGGGGCCGGCACCCCGCCCCCCCCCCCGCCCCCCCCCCGCCCGCCGGCCCCCCCCGCGCCCCC
>PDHP01000317.1:0-24869 GCA_003339455.1 Ophiocordyceps camponoti-leonardi (nom. inval.)
CCCCCCCCACCACCCCCCACAAAACACCCCCCCCCCCCCCCCCCCCCCCCCCCCCCCCCCCCCCCCCCCCCCCCCCCCCCCCCCCCCCCCCCTTCCAAACTACCTTGCCTTGCCTTGCCTTGCCCTGCCAGCCCCCCCCTATCCTTTCCCTTCGACCGATGTACTTTGAGATTATCCCCTTCTTCGCAGACATATAATCTTTGTTTTGCTTCCTTTGCTGTCTTCTCAGTCTCCTTTTCTTTTCCGTCTTTCAAATCCTTTCCTTCGCATCACTCTTTTTTCCATTGATGATGCAAATAAAGACAACGACGTTCATCGAAAGACAACGGGGCCAATCAAGACAGAAGACAGAGACAGCAAAGCAGACACGATGGATGTCAACGACAAAAAATTAAAGAGAGGAAGAAAATAAAAACAGACACAAAACTCCCCAGGTGAGACAAATAATGTAGTGGGCACGAGACGATCGAAAACGACCGGAAAGAAGAAAGGAAAATGAAACTCATGACAGCATCACGACAAGATGGCCCTCAACGGCACCTCCCCATCGCCTCGGTCAACCGCTCGCCCTACAGCATGGTGCCGAAGGCGTCGCCGTCGTTGACGGGGATCCTCTTGCGAGGGCTCGCCCCGTCTTCGCCCGCCGGTTTCCGATGGCGAAAGGTGAAGCCCACAAAGAGGCTCTTGCTCATCTCCTCCTCTCGTTCCGCCATGCACTCCAGAGCAGCCTGCTTGTCGTGCACCTCCTTGTACTTGGCCATGTCGGCCTCGTTGCTGAAGTCGTCGAAGTAGCCCGCGTCCGTCTCGGAGTCGAGCTCGGGAACGAAGGGGGCTCGCGTCTGTCGGAGCGTCGCCCAGTCCACCTCTGCGAAGTACTGGTGGCCGTAAATGTCGTCGATATTGGAGAAGCGGCGGGTGCGCGAGTTGATGCATCTGAAGACGGGGGGGGAGGAAAGTTGGTCCGTCAGCGTCAAGTTAATCAGTGACAAGGGAGGAGGGGAGAGGGGGAAAGGGGGGGGGAGAAATGTACGTGGTGATGAAATTCCATGTTCGGTTACTCAAAAAGTACGACGGATCCTCCCAAATCGGCCTCTTGAGCACCTCCCTCCAATGCTTGAGGTTGCGCCACGTCTCGTCGGGCGTCGAACCGGCGAACGGGGGGAAGCCTGTCAGGGCCTCGAAGAGCATGCAGCCCAGGCTCCAGTAGTCGACGGTAAAGTCGTACTCCTCTCCCCGGAGAACCTCGGGCGCCATGTAGTCGGGCGAGCCGACGATGGACTTTGCATAGTTGACGTCGTTTTGCCGCATGTTGCGGTAGCTCTCGCGTCGCTCCGCCACGGTTCGCTGGTCCATGGGCTTGCCAAAGGGCACCGACGTCTCCGAAGCCTGCTCGAGCTTGATCCGCATCGACTCGATGCGCGAGGGAGCCAGCACGCCAGCGGCGAGGCCAAAGTCTGTCAGCTTGACATGACCCGTGGAGTCGACGAGGAAGTTCTCGGGCTTAAGGTCGCGGTGGATGTAGCCGAGCTGGTGCAGGGCGTCGACGGAGCAGAACATCTCGGCCACGTAGAAGCGGGCGTGGCGGTTCGACAGAACGCCGGTGTTGTTTAGCAAGGTGCGGAAATCTCCGCCCGGCACGTATTCCATGGCGAGATAAATACTCTTGTCGTCCTGGAACGAGTAGAGGAGACGGACCAGCCATTCGCTCTGAGCCGTCGTGAGGATATCGCGCTCGGTGAGCACGTGGCGGACCTCGTCGAGCTTGAACAGTAGCTTCTTGCTCATCACCTTGAGCGCGCACACCTCGCGCGTGTCTTTCTTCTGGGCAAGAAAGACCTGACCATAACCACCCTGGCCGACCTGGGTCAGAATCTGGAAATCACCTTGCCGAAGCCTGACGCGACGCTTGCGCAGGTTGGCCCGCTCGCGGCCCGCGTACTTGGACCACATGAGGCTATGGGTCTGCTCGTCGGTGGCCGGAGGAGGGGGGTACTCGGCATTGAAGGCGGCGAGCCGGCTCTGCCTGGCGCCGACATACGTCAGAAGGTCAAAGTAATAGTCGAGGAAATCTGCGACTGCGAGTCAGCACGGATGAGCACAAAAAGGGAAGGGGGAGACAAGGGAGGCGAGGCCGACAAAGCTGGGTTACGTTGACCAATCTCTTGACTTGAGGCTTGTTGAGCAGCTCGCGTTCTTCCGTAGTCAAGCCGCGAGCCGTATTGAACTTCTTGACGGTCGGCGTCGAAGGACGGTCCCTAGATTCGTAAGGCTGATGGCGAGATAGGGCGGCGTGATTGTGAAGGTAGGGCGAGTCCGAAGCGAGAAGGCGCGAGACAGGAGGCGTGTTTTCTTGACCCTGCTTCCTCAGAGGGCTCGCGGCAGAGGTCGATTTGTAGATGACGCTTTCGTCAACGTTGGGCGAGGCTTCGTCCAGCGGTTGGGCGTTTGTCCGAACCGGGGAGAGAGGCGAGCCGAGGGTCTGAGGTCGGCCCAAACGGAGGGGCGCGTCGGCGAACGGGCTGCTGATGGACAAGGCATGGTCGAAGGCGGTAGGCAGATCGACGGCGCCGGGCGGCACCTTTTTCTTGCTAGGACTGCCTTGAGGAGTGGTGGGAGGGTTGAGGAAGTTGGCGTTCTTCTTGGTGGGCGTCGATGGTCGATCTCCCGGCGTCTTGTCCTTGGCGCCGGGGAAGAAATTGGCCATGAAGCTCGCCATGAGAGCGGCGGCGGCGGGTGGAAAGGTGGTCGATCGTCAGGCTTCGTTGGGTTGTTGTTGTTGTTTTCTTTGATTCTGAGGGAGAGCGAAAGCGCGTATCGAGTAGTAGGGCGCAGACGCGATTGGAGGAGGTGGTGAAGGATGAGGAGGACGGGGAAGGTAGGTAGTTCAGGAGAGGGAGAAGGAGGAGAAGAAGGAGGAGGAGGAGGAGGAGGAGGAGGAGGAGGAGATGATTAGGATGAGGAAGAAAAGGATGAAAGGATGACGAGGAGAGAGCGATACCCGACCGAGACTCGAGATGCTGCGGGGTGATTGGAAAAGGGAATTTGCTTGCCAGAACCTGGTCAGTGGTAGGAGGTGTTGATTGATGCAGGTCACTGGGCTGGCCAATGTTAGGGAACGGCAGTCGGTGGGCGGGGCCGCTAACGTCAACACTGTTGCAGGGGCAACAACGCGCTGTAATGAGTTGGGCAGCGAGGCGCTGGGCGATAGTGGCCATTGGGAAGAGCCATCATGCAAGGGAGAGGGCGACATTCCAGCCGCGTCAATTGCTTCTGGCACGAATAATAGTCGAGCAAGCAAGCAAGTAACAGCACCAGTAGAATCAGTAGCAGCAGCCCAACCCCGTCGTCGGCCCGGCGACCGCGAAACATGTCCGACGAAGGGACGTCCATCATCTCTTTCGGCGGTTGCACGCTTTTTGTGACACTCTTCACTTCTTTTTCATCTCTGCGACTACTTGTCCTACCCTATACACTTCTGTCACATGCACATGCACACCCTAATACATGTGTACACTCGTCAACGGCGTGAGCGTCATTCTTGCCCCGCACGCACACATGCTTCCTAAAAAGAACGGTCATGCGCGGCTGTGGCATCTATCTAATCTTATCAATCAACAAGTGCCCTCATCTGTGCTCCGTACATACCCGCCCACCGGCTACCCCTCGTTCCTGACCCCGTGCCTAGACTGACTGCCCGATCAATGATACTGATGGGTGACGACTGACTCTTTGGCCGCCGCCTGAATGACTGACTCTTTCATGCCCGTTTCGCCCTCCTGAATCTTAAATCCGATGCTCGCCTCCTGGAGCCTTTCTGTCGTCCCCTTTTCCTCTCTCTCAACCTACCCTGGTAAATAAATATTCGCCATCATCCTCATTACAAAAACTATACCTTACACCAGCTTCTTGCCGCCCCTTTCCTCGTGTCGCGGCGACATGAAACCCTTCGCTTTCACAGTCGCCCTCTCTGGGCTTGCCGCCGCCTTCCGCCCGCCTCAGATCGTCTTCGAGAACGCTCCTCGGGCCGCTGGCATTCCCACCAGTCGTCAATCCGCCGTCCTGGGCCGTCGCATCCTGGCCTTGTCTAAGCTCGCCACCTTCTCGACCGTCTTCCCCGACCCCGACGCGCTCGATATCTATGACGAATCCGACGCGTCGTCGTATGGCCGGCCTGACAACCTGGCGGGCGTACCCGTGGGGCTCGTCGACTATGTCGCCGACTGCGAGGACCAAGGCAATCCCACGGTGCTGGCCGTTAATATCGGCACCAGCTTCCGCAACGTACAGGCCGGTTCGAAACTCACAATCTCCATGAACTGGGTCCCTCCGTATCCCCCGGCCAGGCGCCTAACCTTCCTGTCCCGGATATCGGCCTACCTACCGTTCTATTCTCGCACTCGCCGCTACGGTGACCACCACAAGCGGCCGGAGGGCGCGCACATGCCGGACACTGCGCCGTATTCGGCCGCCAACCTGCCGCGCTTCTCCCTGTTCGGCTACCTGGAAGCCGTTGGGCCGTCCAGGTCCAAGAAGATGGAGTTGGCCAGCTGTTACGTCGAGAGGCACCAGGACGCCAAGATCTGGCTTCCCGGTACCGACGCCCCGCACAAGACGGAGTGGAACAGGTTTGTTGTTACGGCCATTTACTGGGTCGGCGGTTTCGGGGACAGGGCATACATCGGTTGGATCCCCGTGGAGCAGTGGCGGAACGTGACGAGGGACGAATGGCAGTCTGTCCGCCTCCCAGGCGAGCGCAAGGGCTGGGATGAGCGCAAGGGTTGGGATCAAGGCGACCTCTGATGTCGTCCAAACCGTGGCACCGAAACCTAATATGTCGTCTGTTCTCTGCCCCTAAATAGTTTGGTTGTGTATTGGAATCAGCTGCATCCTTGACCTCGGTATATTAAGCTCTTCTTTTCTTTTCCTCTCACGATCTTTTGAGGCCAAGCTGCGTGAGTGAAGATTGCGCTCTTGCTTGCCGTCCAACGTTGGTGTCTTGGATAAAACTTAGCATACCTTTTCCCGTAACGGAACATTCACATATTCATATCCGTACATGCACACATACATACATACATACATATGTAGTGTGTATGTATGTATATACATATGTATAACTATAAAGACGTGATGCCACAGATGGTGCCCTGCAGGTAGATGGAGTTCTTGTGGTGTCACGGCAGTGATGCTGTTTTAAGACGTCAAAGTGCGGCCTGCTTTATGTATCCGTACATACATACATACAGTACATACATTGTTGTCGACTGTCAAGGGAGGCAGCGTCGTTGGAGAGGCACATGAGGTGGACATGGCATGCCGAGGTGAGACAATCTTGGTGAAGAACAAATACCAAACGCTTCAGTCAGGCCAGCTTATCCGTTACGGATACCTACCTTCATCCATGCAGCCATGTCGTAGCCCTTACGGTTACCGACATACCTACTATCCGTACATACTATGTACATAAACTCCTGCTATGTGTACACACATACATGCATTGTACGGATATCCGAGGCTAGCTGTGCACTTTTGATCGCCGTCGAAATCTACGGGCCACTATCGTTCCTTGAGAATTATCACCAATGACGGCTCTTCATATGCCACATCCCCTGTTTGCATCACCGGGCCTGTCTGAGATGCGCCGCCGATTGGCAGAGGTGGGTGGTTGGCCGATGCTTTCTAGGTGCGCTGACTAAGTAGCGTGCTTTTTTTTTTCTCACACCCCTTTGTGAGATAATGGGCGGCGAGTGTCGGCTTAGCATCCGTCACCGTCAAGACCCACCTGCAGCCTGGGCCTGGGCGATAGTCGGGTACTTGATTAAACTCGGCGACGCCGGCAGAGGGCAGCCCACCAGCTCTTTACAGAGGTTGGTTCGCTCGACGGCAGGCCACCCCTTGTCGGAGCTTGCTCGCGCAACTCCTTAGCCCGAGGAACCCCCGTCACTGCGGGACCAAAGGGGCACTGATCGTGTATCTCCTGCTAAGGTGTGCCTTGGTCCCACCCCAATGTCGTGTCTCGAGAACCTCCTCTCATCCCATCGCGTGCCTCGTCTCCAACTCCACCCAACTCTGTGTCTGCCGCCACGACGAGCCATTCCACCGGCCATGATCTCGCCTCGCTGCTCTTTCCAACTTCTCGTCATCACCTGAATTTTATTTTGTTCAATTTCGGGGTCTTCGTGTCAGCGCTGCCTAGGCCGTCAAAATTCACACCAGTCGTTCGTCTCTCGCGGCCGATTTTCTTCTTCGCAGCTTCGACTTGTCGCTCTGGACTCGTCATCGTGATCTGGATAATCTGTCTGCTGTCAGGCCTTGAATACATTCACCTGCCACTCCCCCTCCCCCTGGGGCGCCTCCTCGCAACGGGAAGAAAACAAAAAATTCTTCTCTCCCGCCCGTCCTCCACGACGACGCCTGGCTCGGGCGGGATGGCTGAACGTCGCCCGTGCGAATCATGACCTCGAGGCCGCCCATAGTAGGCGTACCGCCGCGACAATCTCATCGAGCGCCCGCTTCCCATTCGGCAGTCCAGCGGCCGTCGACGCACCATCAGCGGTCCCTTTCTCAGCAGTATCTCGCTCCCTCCGCCTCGCCTGCTGTTCGCCGGGACTCGCACCCCGAAGCCCCTGGCGAACCCTCCGACGTGCCGCAGCCCGCCGCCGCCGCCGCTCAAGCACGCCATCATGCTTCAACTCCGCGACGAGGAAGTTCGAAGCTGCGCCTCGAGCTGTCTAATGTCGATTGGGACCCCGACCTTGCGACCACGAGCGATTCGCCCCAGATACTCACTCCGTCGCGTACTGCCCCTGTCTTGGCGCCGCCCGTCTCCGATGCCGACAAGGTGAGCCCGGCCCAGTCTCGCGGCTCGCAGTACGACGACAATCCTCCGATACCCCTGCCTAAGCGCCGCCTCCAACTCCCCGAAAGAACCGTGTCTACTCCGCGCCCTTCTGCGGCCATCGTCGCCCCGACCAAGAAGGATGCTAGGCCCAGGCCTTATACCGTCGAAGTTCCCTCCAGCGCGCCTCGTTTCGTCTCCATTCGTAAAAACGATACTCCAAACAGGGATCCCTTCAGCAAGGGCCTTCATACGGGCCACGCTGACTTCTTTCCCTGGTCAGGCCATCATCACGAGGACGAGTGGAGCTCCGAGGCCATACAGAAGGGAACTTGGGATAGGGGCGCCCAGAACGAGACGTCGTCGGCCCGTCTGGCAGTATTGCCCGCCTTGAAGCAGAAGAGCGGCCTCAATGCGCTGTCGACCATCTTCATGGGTGTCATGAACCAGCGGAGATTTCGCGGCCAGATTCTTTCGCCCTCGACCTTCAAACCCCCGCCGCGCGTCACCTTGACAGATACCAAGCGTGAAGTCTGGCTCAAGGACTTGGCCAATCCCACCATCTCTCTCCGCCGTTTAAGCCGCACCATCCCTCATGGCATCCGGGGCAGGACGTTGCTGGACCAGTGCTTGAACAAAAACGTGCCGACGGAACGTGCCGTTTGGCTGGCCAAGTGCGTCGGCGCCAACGAGATCAGAGCCTTCAAGAGGAAAGGCGCGGGCGGCGCCTTCGTCATGGGCGGTGAGTCCAAATGGGTCAGAGACTGGACCGTCTTCGTCGAGCAGTTCGTCGAGACGGTCGTCTCTGCCTTTGGTGAGCCGGACTGGAAGACGCGGGTAACTTATGCGTGAGTAGTCCTCGTCCTGGCCATGTGATACCGTCCTGCTAACGCTTCTGACTTGGCAGGATACGGCTTGCGACTAATCTCTACTCAGAGCATCTAATGGATCGAGATCATTATCTGGATTGGATCACGTCGAATCTGGAGAGTAGTCCACAGTCGAGGATGCCCATGTGGATACTTATCGCGCAGATCACCTGGGCTGATCTCGTCCGGTCGCGAAAGTACGGTCGCAGGCTGGTCTACACGCTGCTGGCGCAACTCAACAGTGTATGTCGTCATCTGCTTCCAGCCTCCTTCTGCTTTGGACCTGCATCGATGGCGTACTAACTTGTAGGGATGAAAGATCCACAACGACCCCGACCGTGACATTCTCATACAACTCTCCAGCCAGTTGACTGGGCTGCTCAAGACGCTGTTGAGGAGTAACCCCGAAAGCTTCGTCGCCCCTCAACTCTGGCCAAAGCATCGAGAAGCGCTGAAAGCCTTCCTACCGCCAGACGACGGCGTCTCTCAAGACGCGTGGCAGTGCGTCGACGGGAGAAATGCGCGGCTATCCGTCGGTTGTAACACGGCATCCCCTCCGGCCGGGAGACAGCACCTCATCAAGCTCCTCGACTCGACCATCCAAGGCCACAGCGATCGGGAGCTCGCTGCCAAGTGCCTGGCCGTGACCAACGACAAAGCAGAGCTCGTCAAGACGCTGGTCGAGTGGGCCACGTCGATCCACCGGCCGGGTCTGGCCAAGCTATACATTGCCGTGAGTCTGATCAAGGAGTGGGCAGCGTCCGATGTTACGTCCGTCATCGTCGATCTCCTGGACCACGTGTCATCTTCAGATCGTCTCCGTAAGAAAGCCATATTCCACCTCGTTTCCGAACTCATCCGAGCCGGTCTCTTTTCGGTCTCCAAGTATGTCAAGTGGCTCATCGGTCGCGGCGGCCTGCACGACGCCGCCGAGATCGATCCTGACGAAGGGCCCTGTTCCTCCAGGCTTCTGGTGGAGCTGCCCATACACTGCCTGACCGAAAGCCAGAGATTGCAGAGAACCAACCTCCTATGGCGCGCGGGGCACTACTCAACGGCCGAGGAGGCCAAGGACATCGCAAACGCGCTGCGATGCGTCGACGGCTCGCTCGGTCTGTCGCAGCACCTGGGAAACACGGATGCCGCCTCGGCCAAATGCCTCTCTATGCCGAAGCTCCTGCGCCGGATTTCCAACAGCAGCAAGGCCGTCCAGACCTCCATCGGCGCGCACCTGCGTGACGTGCTCACGCCGGAACTCCTCGCCAAGGTCGAGCCCGTTGTGGCCCTATCCACCTTTAGCTCGGCTCGGCTCGTGTTGGAAACGGCGCGAGACTTTACTTGCCTGTCGCAGGTGCTCAAATCTTACGCCGCCGCATCCGACGTGGAAGTGCTGGCGGCGTGCGCCGACACCGTCAACTCGCTTCTCGACGTGTTCCTCGCCATGGGGACGGCGGACGCCTTGTTCAGCGCCCTCGCCGGGAGGCTCAAGTCGCTCAACCGGGAGCAAGCGGCGGCCGCTAGGCCCCTGCTGGTGGCGCTGGCCAGCTTGGCCAGGAGGCTGCCCAACCGCGGTAGCCTCGCCCAACAGCTTCAGCGAGAGCTGGCGCAGAGCGAGCGGAGCAAAGCTATCGACGCCTGCTCTCCCGTATCAGACAGCATGGCTATGCAGGCGGCACCGACTGGCGAGAGCGAGGTTTCGGAGCAGATCGACAAGCTGCTCGCGAGCGGCAACACCGTCGATCCGCCAACCATGAACCGTCTGTTTCGGAACATCATTCCCAAGCTCGAGGCCGGTTGGGCCAAGACTGACGGTCGACGAAGGGTCTTTGCTTCGCTCCTCGCCAGGCTGCGCATCTTTGACGCCCAGCATTTCGACAAGCTCATGGCCGACTGGGTCAGCCATGTCGGGACGCTCAAGGACAGACCCAGGCTGCTGGAGCTGTTCCCCCTGCTGATGAGCCTCGGGTGCCTATCGATCCCCACGGTGCTGCGGTCGGCGAACTCGGCGTCCTCGACGGATCCAGGTTCGGCTTCAGACGCTTCGTCGATCTATCTGCAGGAGCTGCTCCAGCTGATTGTCATGAAGCTGCCGAGGGCCGGCTGCCTCGACACGGTCGAGACGTACCGGTTCGAGGTCCAGCAGAGGACGGCGAGGCTGGAGCACGCCGGGGCCCTCCTGTCGCTGATACGCAACGCGGTGGCGGAGTACGCGGCGGTGATGGGGTCTCGCAACGACTGCCCGCTCGACGACACCTTTTGTAGGGACTGTCTCGTGGAGACGCTGAGATACCTCGTGGCGACCGACTCGTCCGCCGTGGCCAAGGTACTCGATGTCGGGACTTTGGCGGCCGGCGCCGTCGAGTTTGTCGACCAGATGGTGACCAGACTGCTCGCCCCCGACGGCGACGGGGGCTCTCAGGAGTCGTTCGACCAGCTTCTGAGCCTGTCGAACGAGCTGACGATGCCCTTTTGCCAGCTCAAACTTGACGTGTACCTCTCCGGAGCGGAGAAGTCTACGGCGCGGCTCGAGGGCTTCGCCCGTGCCATGGACCGCGCCATAGAGGCTCGAAACATATCGTGGACGAAGATGCTCCCGTGTCTGAGCCAGGACATCACTCGGAGTCTTAGTATGCAGGCACACGCTAGGTTTCTGGGCCTCGTCCCTTCGCTCAAATCGGAAGGGGAGGCGAGCAGCGAGCAGGCAGTCGACCTGGCGGAGAACCTATTAGGGGTCATCGAGGCCATCACATCGCCGCAGTCGGCGCAGCTGACGACGGCGCTGGCGGAGAAGCTGTGCGACCTGTGGGGGATCATCGCGAGCCAGAAGGAAGAGGGGACTACGACTACGACTACGACGACGACGACTACGACTACGACGACGTTGACGGAGATGGTGCTGGATCGCTGGCTGCCCGCCCTGCTGCGCTTTGTCGTCCTCCACGGCGTGTGTGCCGAAGGCAGCCAAGACGATGCGGTTCGGTCCCGCATCATCCTGGTCCTCTGCGGCCTCTTACTCGAGCTCGACTCGCGGCCGCGAGGGAGCCTGTCGCAGCATGTTCTGGACGTGGCGACGCTGCTGGTAGACGGCCTGCCGGACGAGGCACGGATACAGTGTGCCAAGAACATACTGTTCCTCCCAGGCGGCGGCAGCGTCGGCGGCCCTTCTGGTGTCAATACCTCCTCAGACCCGCGGCTGTACTATCTCTTCAGCCTCCAGCAACCGACGTGGGCGGAGAACTTGAAGCTGGCGCACAAGGAGCGGGCGTCGATCGCCTACAGCGCGGCGGCCAGAGGAATGAGCACGCTGTACGGCATCGGCCCGGCCTCTAGCGAGAGGCTGAGTCCTTATGTGCTTCGGAGGTGGGAGGTGCTGAGCGAGCCGACGCCGAACGTGGGTGAGAACGATACGAGTTTGAGCCTTGGTTTATTTGAGGCTATCAAGATGCAATGACGACGACGGGAGTTGTCTTCTTCTTTTTCATCTTCTTCTTCTTCTTCTTCTTCTCATTCTTTTATTTACATTCACCTTCCTCTCCATCATCTTCCATCATTCTTCATCCTCCTTCCCCTGCACTTGTCTCGTCTTCATGTCTCTGACCCGTACATACCTAGGGATGGATGGGGGGTAATCATTCGTCGGTTTGATTGCTTTGTTCAGCAGCATACGATTGCTTTTTGTTACTGCTTTTGTTCTTCATCTCAGTACGCTTTCATCATCTTCCCCTTCTTCTTCTTCATTATATCGAAAATGATGCATAGCCCGCGTGTCAAATCCTTCTCTTCTTTTTTTTATCTTCTCTCTATTCCCCCCCTTTTTTATATTCTTTCCTTTCCTTTTCTTCTTCTTCTTCTTACTCATTTCCCTTCTGCTCCCACCTTTCGTGGCCAACGTCTGTTGAAATTGTGGAGGCATAGGGGAAATCATTACTGTTGTTGTTTTTTTCTTTGCGTATCTCACTTAGAGGAATTAAACATGAGATTTGACGCCTTTCTTCTCGTATGTGGGTGATAAAAAAAATTTTGCGTCATCTAAGCAGAAGATGGCGTTTGAGGATCGTTTGCTCACTTGTGACTTCTAACGCTGTGGATTCGTTTGGGACGATGGAGCTGAGTTACGCCTATATCTACAAGTTCCGCATATCTAGATGAAAGCCCTTCACGATAAAAAGGTTATACATGACAAATTGCCATCAAGGTTCAAAAAAGATGAACCCGATTCAATAAAGAGACGAACAATAGATGAGGAGATGATCATCTTCCTCTCAATAGATCTTTCTTCATGCTACCTTCATCTCTTCCCCCCAGGCTAAATCACAAGCTAAATAAAGGCAAACGTTGGGAAAAAGATATCTACCCTGCCTCGTAATACCCCTTGAACAAATCACATACAAAAAAGCCCCTAGCCTTCATCCCCATCATAGACAAAGAAGGGGTGGGGAAAATTATAGAGGATTTTAAAAGAACGCTCAAGTGTGCGGCACGGATGAAAGCGGAGAGGATGGATAGGAGGAGGACGAGAGTCGTCAGAGAGACGAGACGGACGGAAAAAAGTAGACACGTTATTTCCTCTTTTCTTCTTTCCCCTCGAAAAACGCAGAGAGAAGAGGGCAAAGAAGCGGACTTATGGACTGATCGAGCAAAGGAGACAAGGGGAATAGAGTACTAATAGTAGTAGTGTTAGACGGGATAAAGGGGAAGAAGACGTCGGCTTAGAGACTAACGAGACCCGGCTGTACAGTACTCTTACACGGGACGCGTAGATGAGAGGGGGGGGGGGGGGGGATACACAAGGATGAGGGCATGGACGCCGTGAAGATGGGCCAGAGAAAGACAGAGTCGTCATGTAATGAAGAAAAAACAATGAGACAGGGGAATCAATGAGAAGAAGGAGAAGAAGAAAAAAGAACAGGTGGAAAAGGGCTAATCGTCGTCAAAGATCTGATACGTGTTCTGCAGAATAGTATCAATGACCTTGATCTGCCATCCGGCGTCGTTGATGGCCGTGCTCGGATCGGAGCCCATGAGGGTCGGACCGAAGATGACGGCCAGGTTATGCGAGTTCATCCGGTTGACGTGCGAGTTGTCCATGACGCGGTGGAGATGAAGCGTGAGGGCTCTCAGCGTCGCGTAGTTGGGGTCGGGGAGCGCGTTGATGATGGCGTGCATCGAGTCACGCCGTTGAACGTCGTCATCCTTTTCTGTTGCCCCAACTCGTCAGCTTCGTGTCCGTAGGAAAAGATACAAGACTAGAAAGGAAACCCACTGGCTGCGGCGATAAAGGCATCGTGCTGCTCCGTCGTCAAGAGCGGATCCGGCAGATCGCGGAAGAACTGCTTCAACAGGCCCGTAACGCTGTTGACATCGTGATAAAAGTTCTCCGGGTTGCGGAAGTCGAGCGCCGTGTTGTGACAATCTAGAGTAAGACGTGTAGCACCACCCCCCTTGTCAGCCAGAGAAATAACAGCAAGGATTGCAGGAAAACTGACCAGCGTCAAACATGGCCTTGAGCTTGTTGATGTGATTGAGCGAGCCCGACTGGCGATAGATGCCCTCGACGCCCAATCCGTACAGGTTGACGGCCTGGATGCATTGGTGCACCGTCAGAGGTACAGCCAGCCCGTCCCTCTCGTATAACCGGTTGAGCGGCACGCCGAAGACGGGAAGCGACGCGGCACCCTGGCCGTACGACGGTGTGCCGAGACGTCCGTCTTGGGCTGGAGAGCCTGACCGGCCATGCGAAGAAGAAGGCGGTTGGAAGGGCAGGGCCCCCAGCTGAGGCGGCCCCGGGGTGGCGCCGTTGCCGAAGCGCAGTTGTTGCTGCTGTTGCTGCTGCTGCTGATTTTGTTGCTGCTGCTGTTGATGCTGCTGCTGCTGCTGCGGCTGCTGCTGCTGCGGCTGTGGCTGATTCTGCGCGGTGCCATAACTAAAGCTCCGCGCGTGAGGAGGCGTCAGTCCATCGGGCGAGCTGACTGCAGGCCCCAAGTTGCCGGTGCTGCTCCGTGAGCCTGCCGTTGGCGCAGACGAGGAGAAAGGGGGAGCCGAGGCCTGGGCCACGACGGGACCCGGGGGGTTCATGGTCAGCGGCGCAGAACCGGTCGTCGGAGCTGGCGGGTGGAGGAGCTGAAGAGACAGTGGTCAGCGGGATGAGAAGGAAAAAGCAAAGCAAGGTGATGTAAAACGGGTCGACCGACAGGGTTGCGCTCGTATCGAACCTCAGCCTTGGGCTGGATCTTGCCGTGATGAGCAGCGACGAAGACGTGCAAATCCCTCATGTTGTCGATGGCGGCGACGGCCTCGCGCAGGCTTCGGCGCTTGGGGGCCACGCTGCCCGGTGGCTGGCCGCCGTTACCGCCGGCGCCGCCGTAGGGACTGATGATCAGACCATTGCCTAACAGCAGCCTTTCGTTGCAGGCGGCTTTTTTGGGAGTCGTTTAGTTAGCCGTTGTTCAGCGCATGCGCTTCGTATTGTCGCGGGCGCAAAGGAAAAGGGGAGACAAAGAGAGAGAGAGAGAGAGATAGAGGAAGCAAAAACCTACCAAACTTTTGCATCTGCAACGTCACGCCGGCGTCGGTCTCGGCGATGAGCTCCTGAAGCGCCTGTGCGGCTTCAGGCCGGGCCGTCGACAGCAGATGAGACTTCTCCTGCTGCAGGGCGTTGACGTGACCGTGGTAGGTCTGATCAGCAGCCTGGACCTTTCGCAACAGGTCCTCCTCAACCTGGGCGGCCGACTTGTGCGCCTTGAAAGCGCCCAACATCTTACCACCCTGCCTGCCCTCGCCCGTCCTCGCGCGGTCGTACTCGTCGGCCAGCGAGTCGTATTTGGCCTTGCTCTTGCGCATGGCCTGCTCGAGGTCGGCCACCTTTTGCTCGGCCGACATGCCGTTGCTCTTCCATATCTTGCGGCCGCGCTCGGCGCTGGCGGCCAGCTCGATGAGGTCCTCGTACATCTGGTGCAGCGAGTTTGCGAACTGCAGCCCGTTCTCCGCCATCCGATCGTGGATGAAGACCATTTCCTCGTACGACTGGGCGAAGGAGCCCTGTCGGTGCTCGGGCCGGCGCGAACTCTCGAGAGTCAGTCGACAGAGCTTTTTGAGGCTCTGGGCGTGGTCGTCTTCGAATGTAGACCGCTTCTTGAGGAAGAGGGCGAACTCCTAGAAACCAAAAGTGAGCCTCGAGTCTGTCGTATGGTGTATGTAAGTATATATATATATAGACATACCTTGGCCGAGGCGATGCTCTGCTTGAGGCGAGTCAAGAGGGTAGGGATACTGAGCTGGGTTCCACAACGTTAGCTAGGCGCGCCTCCGGTGACATGGCGAGAAGCAATTGCTCACCTCCGAGGCCATGACCTGATGAACCTGCTGGAACAAGGCGCTGTCAAAGGCAACCGGTGACTGAGGCGGGCTCCGTGGCGGGACAGCGTTGACAGCATCGACACTCTGCCTACCACTCGAGATGGCATCGGCATCCTTGTCCGGGCTAGTCATCGGGGCCTGAACGGCAACGGCCGCAACGCTATCGCCATCATGGCCGACCGAGGCGCGCTTTTCGGCCATGACGAAAGAATGTGCCTCGCGGCGTAAAGTTCTTCTTTTTTTTTTAATTTCCTTCTTGATTAAATTCAGGCGAAAGATGGGAAGGCTTTCAGGGATGGGACGAAGTAATCATTGATGGAGGCTTCTGCCGCGCGGCGGCCCAAAGCGAGGCAAGGAAAGGGAAGGGGGGGGGAAGAATGATGAGGTGTCGTGAGGGGGTGGATGGTGCGCGCGGCTCAGTCAGGATGAAGGATCGACGTCGGAGAGAGCTGGTGCCGGGCGCTCGTCGTTTGGCTCGTTGCGCCCACGCGGCGCGCGCGATATATAGTTTAGTATGAAGGGGAGGGAGGTTTGAAGGTAAGGTAAGGAGAGGACAGGAGAATAAAGTGAACAAAAAAAATAATGCCTCGATAAAAATGTTGGAGAAGAGATGATGAAGAAGGTCAAGGGAAATGGAGAAACACGCACAAACACAAGCAGAGGAGGGAGACAGAGGGAAGAGAGAGATAGAGAGAGAGAGAAGGGGAGGGGGGAGGGGGGGAGAGAGAGGGAGGTAGGAGATGCGAAAATGAGGTGTGTCGAGGGAACGAGGAGGGAAGAAAAAGAGAAGAGACGGCGAGGTTTCGAGGGGTCGCGTGGCTCCAAATCAAAAAAAGCACATCTCGGTACTTGAGGTGGCGGACCAAAGGGCCAGAGCAGAAGTCTCTCTTGGAGAAGATCTGCGCAGATAGCTACAAGCTATGGCTGCGTTTTCATGTAGCATAAAGTACATCATTACCGTTTGGGACCCAGGCCGCAAAGTGTGGGGAGAGGGCGGGCGGATGACGACGCCGGGCGACTGACTGTCTACGATACGGATTACCAGGCACAGGCTCTGCGCATGTCTACCGAGGTTGATGATATCCTAATAGCATCGACTGCGGCGATTCATACATACAGTGATTTTATTATACGACTCTTCTCACTCATCAGTCCGCCAGCACAGGAAGAAAGAAAGAAATGGTCGTCGCTGACAGCTCTACGTTGACCCTTCCCTCTGCTTCCCCGTCAAGCCAGTGAGCCAGAAAGGCCCTCTCTCCCCAGCCGGCCCGGTTCCAGCTCCAGCGTCACGAAGCTTTTGCTCCGTCGAAACCTCTCTTCTCACCTCAACTCTCAGCCGTCACTGTCAAGACACGCAGCAAAAAAGCTCAAACAAACAGCGCATGGTACGCCCTCTTGCCATCCAGAAGTGGCCCGAGCCCCGTCCTGATCCCCATACTCTCAACCGGTCAATCGACGGTCCGCTTAAGAGAAAAGAAAACCAAATCATGTCGCATTTCACACCTATGAGACGAACCCATCTTTGTTCTATGCCGGCATCAGCCTCTCTTGGGTCCTCGAGATCGGTAGTACCCGTCCCTATGCTCGTCCCCCCCAACCCCTAACCCCTTCTGCTTCTCTTCTTCATCGGAGTCGTCTGGCTTCGCGTTCAGACTCGAGCAGGCAGAGGATGTCGTCTTCGCGGACTGGAAATGGAGAGTGTCAGCGTAGCCATGAGGGACAGATAGGGGTCATCGTACCGGCGCCCTTGACGTTTCGGATGATGGACCGACTTTGATCATCCATGAACTCGACGCGAACCTGCGTAACTCCACCTCGCGAGCCTGCGAAGATCCTCTCGTCAGTAATTTTCCATAATCTTTCTCCCAAACAATTTATTGCGATAGCCATTGGGCGCGTTTGTGACGGCCACGTTTTTTTTTTCCCCTCCGATGTGCCTCTCGCTAGGAAAATCGGGCAAATTCGTACCAGTTCGACCTAGCACGCGCGTCACCTTGACCAGCTTGACGGGGTTCTTAGCGGTATCCATCTTGATGGCTCTGCGATTTTTTCTCGTCGACAGTGAGAGAAGTTCGTTTTCGCTGAGGTGGATGGTGAGAGCCTGAAAAAGGTGTATCGGTAGATTTGTGCTGCTAGGGTTTTTTTTTCCGATTCTTTCCCTGTCCACCGATTCATGTCACGTGTGCGGGCTATGCCCCTCAGCAGAGAACCCCAGATTTCGGAATATACTTAGTCCGAGCTCCGAGTGACGACCTCAAGACGCCTTACACGATAAAAATAGAAGACCGCAGGGGTTTGACTCGGACCGAGACTCTACAGTCTACATCATCTTCTTACCTGTACTGATGCTATATCCTATCACTACTCAGAGGATATCTAATAACAGTATTACATGGGTAATTTACTCCTGCAAATAGAACCTCAATCCATCTGCATATGCATAAGCCGAAGCACAACCTCAGCAACAGCCCGTAATCATGCCTAAGAACAGCCAACAAGCCCCCGCAGCACAGCCTGCATCACGGAAAGACAGAATAAGGGAAAAGAAGAGAGAGGAAGGAGAAGAAGAATACGGCATGATATTAAGAAGACCCGAGACTCCCGCCGGGATGTGCGTATCCTTACTCGACACATGAATCCTCTAAGCAACCGTGGATCGTGACAAGTCAAGCAAACCATCTTCAGACCCAAGGACAACAGAGAAAGATACTCGGATCGAGCCTTTAAAGGAAGACACTTGGGGAGATTATGAACCTTGAGAATTCCCAAGGACGCCTCTTGCGGGAGATGCCTTCGTTCGTCAAGCAGTCGACATCAGGTGACGAAGGTGCACCGAAATTCAAGTTCGACACGGCGTCAAAGACGAGGATATACTGCTTCTTCTCCTTGTTGATCGGTGTAGCTCTTTCTTTTCTCTGCCTCTCATCCGGTCTATGCCTCATCGCCGCCGAACCAGCGATATTAGGACTTCCATTCAACATGTCCTCTCTACAGCAGGAGCTGGCGATCCTCACCGTCAACGTGATCCTGACGCTCTGCATCGACGGCATGATGTTCACCCACTCCGTTTCACTTCGATGGGCTCTCCATCATGAGAACCGTCTCGAGTTCAACACCAACATCCGTCTCCTCACCAGCTCCTCCCGAAGCGGCCCTAACCGGTGGTATAGCAACGCAGCAACGCTCTTCTTCCTGGTGCTGTCGTACGGCTCCTCATCGTCACTGCTAATCGCGGCGGATCCCGAGAAACTGGTAAACGCGACACTGTTAAACGCCACTGCTCTAATAGGACTTGGCATAGCACTCGCGGGACAGGCCGCCATCGCAGCATGGTGCCTGGCATCAAACAGCCACCCGATACCGACATGGAGCTCCAATCCGTTGAACGCGACCTTGGCGGCCCTCCAGATGGGAACCGTCACTCGTCGTCCGAGAAGAAGCATGCTTTCAGTTCACCATCTCAAACACGAGCTACTACTTGAACCTGTATATCCAGCCACACGACAAAAGTCGATGATCCGGGCGCAGCGTGCAGTACTGTATATTGTAATTGTCATATGGTTACTCGCCTTCCTCGCCACAGCCTGGCTTATTTCCATCATCTTGCTCATTAGAAAGAGCGCTCCGCGCTGTTGGAGACTCGCCCTTGCGTGGAACATCGAAACAATGTGCTATGAGAACATCATCGGCTGGTTCTTGGACACTCCCATCTACAATTCGGAAATGACCCGACTACGCTACACCTACGGCCAACAGACCATACTTTGCCTCCTGTTCGTCTGCGCCATCCAGGGACTACAGACGATAGGCCTGCACTGCGTAGAGCTCCTCGTCAACCTGTCAAGAGACGAAGCCGTCTGGAGACGAGCCTATAGCGAAACAACAAAAGAAGCTCCAGGTCTACAACTAACCCAAAGCCCCCTGGTCGCAGCACTATCAAGCTGGGAGAACGTGACTCTCTTGCTAGCGAAGGCAGTCCTTCACTGGGCTGCTTCTCAATCCATGTTCAACAACTTCCAGCCTGAGGCTTTAGAGCATAGAGTCTCGATCTACTTTGTGTATTCACGCATCGCTCTGTACGCGCTTCTGACCATACTGCTGGCCCTCTTCACCACATACTTGGCCCTCCGTCGACCTAGCGGCTGTCAGCCTACGACTCTAGGACACTTGCAGACGATTGCCGATCTCGTCGACGATTGGAAGACGGATGATCATGGTCGGATGTGGTGGGGGGCAAAGACGTCGTCCTCTGATGATGCTGATGAGAACGGAGAGCATATTCAGCACGCGGGGACGAGCTACGACAGACGGCTGCTTTCACGCATTGACACCAAGGCGAAATACTTGTGAACAGACATATAGAGACTACAGGCCTCAGAGACGATGATGCTTTCCCAATCGCTATCGTCAAGAACTTATGAAAGATTGGTGATAAAACCACAGACTCCGAGATACTTCCCAATCGCTATACTCAAAAACTCATGAAACCAAGAGACGATACCCGTCCGCCTCCTAATCGCTATAAACAACACCCTTCCCCCCCCCCCCCCCCCCCCCCCCCCCCCCCCCCCCCCCCCCCCCCCCCCCCCCCCCCCCCCCCCCCCCCCCCCCCCCCCAACCCCCCTTTTATGGAACCGGCCGGCCACTGATGATGCGGTACACCTCAAGACGCAGCCTCGCCCGAAACTCATGAATCCATTCAGCAGCCTCCTGTCGAATAACGGCTCTCATCCTCGGGATCGTGACGACGAGACACCTCCTCAGCTCCGCCACGCACTCGTACAAGGCATCGAGATAATCGTGCTCCTGGATCGAACCCCTCCAGTTGCTCCTCTCGTCGTCGCGAGTCGAGACGACGAGGAACGAACAAGGGTCGTCATCGCCCATCAAATAACGCACCGCGTCGTCTTCGGCCCTCTTCCTCTTCTGGAAGTCTTGTACCCGCTTCAGGGTCGAGGTCAACTTCTGCTCCACCGCGAGGCGATGAACCTTCATCCTCCTCTTCAGATCTTCATAGAAGCGTGTCACATAACGCTTCACCCTTCTCTGTATGCTTTCATAGCATTCCCAGAGAACTTCAGCCACGTCCTCTGGCTGTCCCCTTCCCTGGTCTTTCAGGGTGATGATTCTTATCGTGCGCATCATTTCGTTGACGTCCTCGAAGTGACGGTCGATAGCGTCCCTGCTGTCCATGTTTTTTTTTTTTTTCTTTTCTCTTTTTTTCCCCTTCCTTTCCCGGGCTGTCGAAGATGTTTTGCTTCCGTCACGTTTCTCGGTTTAAAGGGGGAAAATGAAATATATGCTGGTTTCGCTTCGGAGATGATCTCTGGGAGACGAAGGAGTTGAGCAAAGGAATATGATGGCGTTTCTTGAGACGAACAAGGAAAAAGAATATGATGCTAGATCCGCTTCGGAGATGACCTCTCAGAGACGAAGGAGTTGAATATGATGATGTTTCTCGAGACAAACGAGGAGGTAGGTAGGTATCTAGGTAGGCAGGGAGGTGGTGTAGACATCCAGCAAACCCGGCCATCGACTGCCTCCTACAAACAACAAAACAGGTCCCTTCCCAGCTCAACCATAGCTCACAAGAGGAAAGAAAGTTCACTCATGCTATTCAACCTTCTCCTCCTTTCCTTCCCCTATTCTACCTTCTCTTCCATCACTTACCAAGTGGTACATGGACCTAATTCAAAATTCAAAGCATGCCAGTCTCTACCAGCAACCTACCCGTATACTGCGTGCTATCCTCAAGCGAGGAGTACTAGGCGAGGACTCGTCCGAGCCTAAGGACCTACGGGTAGGAGATTCCCGTGATGTAGGTAGTCACCAAAACCCACAGCAGGATCAAGCTGCCAAAGCATCTCTATCTTCCTGCCAAGACAAAACCAGGCACAGATCTTGCCGAGCTTGCTTTTTTCCCACTTATTTGTCTCAGCCAAATGACGTCGAGGCCGTCGTTTCATCTCGTCCTACTCGCTCCCCCCCTTGCCTCGGCTTGCATCATGGCGTTCAGATGCTATCCAGTCAAGGTCTGTACTACGGGCCCAGGATGTAATGCTTCAGACAGAGGAGAAAATACATATATACGTCGATTGTAAACGTACACGTAAGTGGTGTGTTGTAAATCGGGCATTCCCTTACCCCTTGCTCTCAACTCGCCACCCGCATCAAAGCTTTGCATTGCAACCCTCTTTGCGGCAGATGCTCCCGTTTCCCTTTTCTTGCCTTGGTCTTCTCGGCCGTATACATTAATAGGTAGGTAGACAGATGACATCGTCATCTCCGTGCCGGGTGGGCAAAGTCCGGACCCTCCAACATTGGTATCCTTAGTTAATAGCCGTACAAATGAAAAAGAAAAGACGGTCGAGACTGTTAGAAAGAAAATAAATCTCAACCAGAGTCTGAAAGAGACATTATACATAAAAAAAACACCTTGATTGACGACAACTGCTGACCATCATCAAACAATAAGCCCTCCCTCACTCCAGTTCGTGATATTCCACAGCAGCATGTTTGCCCGCTGCTGTTGGCCAGGTGGGCGGCGGAACCGATGCATATCGAGCTCCGTTCTTGTCCTGCAACTCTTTGCACCGTATCTCAATCGCAAGGCGCCAGCGTGCGCTCAACCGTGCCGTCCGAGTGGCGAAGAGGTGCTCCATAGTTTCGGCTTCGCTGCTCAGCCTTTCTCCCAATCTGGTCGTATCGGCCTGTTGCTTGGCTGCGACCTGCATCAATTCATCGTATTGTCGTTGGAGCAAATCTTCCATGCGCTTGGCCTGCCGGTCCCGCATCATATTAATCTTTGACTGATGCTGACGCTCCATGTCATCCCGGATGTTATACTGAAGACCGAGAGCCCGTAGATTCTCCTCCGTCACCACGCGGGGAGGCATAGCCGAACCGCCCGGGTTCCGGCCCAAACCCTCGCAATACGCCTCCATGTGCTTGATCCGTACCCGAATGGTCCGCTCGCTCTGCTCCAGCGAAGCGCGCAGCTCCAGCTCTTCGGAGATTTGGCTGTCTTCCAGCTGTGAGGCCGTCTTGGATTGTCGTTCCTTGGTCGATACCTCTTCCGCCGCGTGCCGATCAGCCAAGGCAGCCCTCTGGCGAGAATGTTGCTCCCGCATCGTATCTCTCGCGTCGACCTCGAATCGACAAAACCGTTTCATCTCTTCTTCTTGACTGTACTGCAAAGCTTGCATGTCCGGGTGTCGCGCTGACCGTTGCTCGGCTGCTTCTCTTTCCGCCTCGGCGGCGGCATCAAGGGCATCTGGAACCGAGGACGCGTCGTCTGAGTCGCGCCGCTTGAAATCGTCCTCGTTTGTGCAAATATTGGGGCAACCGACGGTGGTGTCCCAGACACCGCCGCATATGGAACAGAACTGGGCGCCACAGGTGCAGACGAGATGAGTCGGGCCTTCGGGACGTTCAACCAGACGGCGACACTTGTAGCACCTCTTGCGGCCGGGTCCGAAGCAGGCCCTTGACGTGGCCTGAACCTCGGCATCTTCAGGACAGTCCTTGCCGATCGGATGAGCGTCACGCTTGCACATGGTACAGACGCGTGTGTGACACCGATGACAAGTCGCAGTCATGGGAGCCTTGGGGTCGACGTGTTTCCTCCGCGGGATGAAGACGCCGCATGACGCGCTCGGACAGACCATGCGGGACTCTCTGGGCGTGCTGAACTGAACAACGGCCCTGAGAAAGGTCTCTTGGGAGGCAGGATCGAGGATCGGCTGAATGACTGAGGACGGCACAGGCACGCAGCAGCGAGGAGGCATCTTGGATTCGTCGGCAGTGGCCTCCTTGATCTTAGACCTCAAGCAGTCGACACAGTGGACATGGCCGCAGGAGAGCGTGCGTAAAGAACCCGGAGAGTCGAAGGTGCTTCGACAGCTCCAGCATGACCTAGAAAGGGTAAGCGACGATGCAGACCGGGCGAGTAGGCACGCAGGGCAGCGCTTACAGGTTGGGCTCGAAGCAGCGAGTGGCCTTTCGCCTGAGCATCATCCGGTTCTTGATACCAGACAGGCCGCCTCTCTTGGTACTGACGCTGAATATGCTCTGCGCAGAGCTGTCGATCGGGGCGGGCGTCGTAGAAACTTGACAGGCGTTGCCATGCTGGGCGAGGAACTTGTCGTAGGACGAGAAGCTCCAACTCTTGGATTGGCGAGACGAGTCGGAGGCGTCCAGACTCGGAGGCCCGATGATGGACGAGTGAGGGGTGAGATAGGAACTGGCAGAAATGTCGGAAGCGGTTGAGAAGAGCTGGTCTTGCGAGGTCGAGGCGGACGAATCGGAGAGGGCAACGGAGGCGGCTCGAGGCCGATGGTGTGATACGGAAGGTAGGGAGGCGCGGATGCCGAGGCCGTGAGCTTTGGCAAGCAGTTGAAGGTCGAGTTGGTCCTCGGAGCGATCTGGCTCCAAGTGTAGTACAGTGGTGCGATATAGGGCATCACTGAGTTGAGGCAACGGGCCAGAGTCTGCCATCATCGTATCGTAGGCTTGGCTCTCGAATCAAGGAAGTTGTCGATGCAATGGATGTATCGCGATGTAGTAGTAAGTGTAAGTGAGAGCTCTCGAGTGATGATCTTGGAAAATCTGACTCGTCCAGCTATCTAATTCGCAGGACGAAGGAGACGAGATGCCTGAGGACGGGGATGAGGCAGCCACAAGTCAAATAGTGTCAAATAATAGGACTTCACAGGACCAGGGGGGAAAGGACTCCTTGGATCTGGGGGTGTGGGGGTGAAGACGAGCTTGTGCACAATTTTTTGAGTGATTTGAGGCAGATGGGAGGGCTCTTGTCTTTGCTGTGTCTTGGATAAGGGACGCCGTTCAAGGGTTGAGGAGCGGGAGGAGGGACAGGGAAGAAGGAAGAAGCAAAGACGATGACGAGGGTGTTTGGGCGTTGGTGCCTTGCCATCCCCTTTTCTGATGCTGTTTCTTTCTTTCCTTTTTTTTCCCTTCCTTCTTCCTTTGTCTGTTTTCTCTCTTTTCCACATGAAGCGGTCTTTTGCTCTGTGGTCCGTCGACCGGTCCGCCGTCGGTCCGAGGAACAGGTGATGGTCATGGTGGTGAAAGTGGTGGTGGTTGAGGGAGATATCGGGAGGGAGATGTCGGAAGGGAGAGGGCAGATGACAGCTGCAGACGACCCTCATCTTACTTTGTCTGGAGAGGGAGATAGGTATCTACAGAGAGAGAGAAGGAAATCAAAAGGGATATGATAGATGAGGGCGAAGGGGCCTTGATTGAGCGCGCGAGAGCAAGGCTGACAGAGAGAGAAGGGGGAGGAGGAGAGAGAGAGAGAGAGAGCTAGAGGGGGAAGGCTGGCTGGTGATGATTACTCGTACAGTGCTGAATAACGGACGGTATACCGATACATAGTGCGTAATGCTCGTGTCGAGACACTGGTTTGCTTTTTTTCCGCGGGCCCCACCGTTTTCGCCCCGCCTCGCTTCCCGCCGCTTCACAGTATATGCGGGGTGATGTGAGCCGTGTCTAGCCAAGCTGTCACACACGGTACCTGGTAGATATCTCAACAACCATCATCAGATGGTACTAACTGAACGACAGCTTTTCCTCTCACCCCTTCAATCTCTCTGCTCTCTCAGAATCATACATAAGTACTGACTCCCCTACCCATTGCCATCTAAAGAAGGCCGTCTTGATTAAAAGTCTCCTCCTCCTCTTTGTAAGTTGCAGACACTAGGTATCTCCCCCCCCCCCCCCCCCCCCCCCCCCCCCGCCGCCCCCCCCCCCCCCGTGGGGCGTGCCGTGTCCTGGTCTGCTCCGCCAAC
>PDHP01000318.1:0-24615 GCA_003339455.1 Ophiocordyceps camponoti-leonardi (nom. inval.)
CTCTCCTCTCTTCTTCCTTGCTCCGCCCCCCCCCCCCCCCCCCCCCCCCTTTTTCCCCCTATCCCCCCCGGGGGAAAGAAACAACCGCACCGCCGCCCCCCCCCCCCCCCCCCCCGGTTCATTAGCCTAACCCCCCCCGCTTTAAACCCCCCCCCCCCCCCCCCCCTTTCCCCCCCCCCCCCCCCCCCCCCTCTCCTCTCTTCTTCCTTGCTCCGCCCCCCCCCCTCCCCCCCCTCCCTTGTTTCCCCATATCCCCACCGGGATAAAGAAACAACCGCACGTCCGCACCATCCCATCAAGCGCAGACAGACAGAAAAAAAAGAAGTCAGCACAGCCTCTGGGCCGAGAAGAAAAAGAAGAGGAAAAAAAAAAAAGGGGGGGGGGGGGGGAATAATAAAAAATCACCGTGGGCCAAGGACCATTAGCACGAGGAGGAGTGGAGCGGAGGACAGGCCCGAGGCCGGAAGACGGAGACGGATGGAGCGATCGCGGCGGTCCCCCTGCAACCCCCCGTCCCCGCAGTCATTCCCCACCAGCTATCGGTGACTAGACACGGAGGAAAGGAAAAGGAAAAGAAGGGGGGGGGGGATCGCGGCCTAGCAGGTTTGTGTATTAGCGGCTGGCACGGACTATGATATAGGGGGAGTTGCCTTATTATTAGTATGGAAGAAGAAGAAGAATATGGATGGAACCACCCCCTTGAAAAGAGGTGCCGAGGACGAGTGCCTCAGGATTTTAGATGGAAAGAGAGAGAGCCGTCTATAGCTTTTGGTTGAATTTCTTTCTTTCTTTTATTTTTCTTGACAAATTTTACGATGGTAGGGGAAACACGAGGGTGGAAGAAGGGGAAGATCAGAGATCGAACGGGCTGATTTAAGCCGAACGGGCAGATGGTCAGACATGGAGACGGACAGATGATGGGGAGATAGGCGGATTTACATATATATGTATGTATGTATGTAAACAGATAGAGAGATGTGAAGCTAGAATAATAATGTTGATGGGGGGAAAAGCCAAAGAAGGGGGGCTCTTTTTTCTATAGTGGACCGGAGATGAGAGTATGAGGACGGGGGAAAGAAATCATAGAGAGAAAGGGGAAGAATCATACGGATATACATTTATGAAAGCACAAATTATGCCATACAAACACAGACAGACAGACATACAACATATATATGTACATACGGAGTATACATATACAAGGGTAAAACGGTCATCGATCTCTCGATTCCCACTCCCAATCTTCAAGTTCGAAAGAAAAACAACAAGACGAAGTTCTAAACAACTCAGAAGAAGTGCAAAAACAACAAAAAGAAAGCATAGACAAAGAAGAAAGACAAAAAAGCAACGTTCGAACACACTGCAGATAGGAAATAAACACGAGTTTTCTAGGACACACACACACAACATTCCGGACCCTGGACGCCCACGAGCGGGCCGTGGGTTACATGGAGAGGGCCCGGTTTTGAAAAGAAAAAATGCTCCGAGGGCTTGTCCTCCCCCCATTCTTTCTTTCTCCCTCCACCCTGTGTGTTTTTTTTCTCTCCTCTTTTTTTTTTTTCTTTCTAACATCTCCTATCTTGAGTCTCTCTCTCTCTCTCTCCCCTTGCAGAAATTCTAGAATGAATGATAAGAGTGGGAGCTTGGTTTTTTTTTTTTTTGAGACGCCGGCTTTAGGGGTGGTAGAGGCGATGGGAGGGAGAGGAGGATGGAGTGGGGGGAGAATGAAGAGAAATACAGAGAGAAAAAAGAGAGAGGGAGAGAGATAAAGGACTATAGCGGCTTGTAGAGGGGGGAGAGGCAGTAGGGGAGAGAGAAGGGGGGGAACGAACGGATGAAGGAATCGAGAGTGCATATCGTGTGCGAATACGGATAAAAGGATGCATCCATACATACATACATGTGTGTGAATTGTATGTACGAATATGGTTGTGATGTGTTGAGCTGTGACTGTGAGTGAGAGCCTGTGACTCAGTAAGCATATCTGCATACATATATCCGTATACATGTACGGATCATGGACGATGTATGTATGTACGGACATGTAGTACAGTCACGGAGAATATATGTATGGATGTATGCATGGTCTATGTACGTCCGTAGTACGGATATAGATGAATGCTCTGCGCCGTCTTGTATGTACACAGGTTATCCGAGTATATACTAGAGTGGAAGTGTGTCCGTTCGTAAACGTGTAGGAAAACAATATCAACACACAACGATGTAGTATAACTTTCACAGGACACGCGAGACGAAAGCACAGCATCTCACGATAGTCTGGAAAACAAAGCCAAACCAACCCAAACCCCGTCCGTCACTCCGATAGAGAGAAAGAAGAGAAAGAGAGAAGAGAAAGATGATGGAACGGCGTTGCAACCAGAGACGAAAGCATGACAAGATGCCAACTACCTCCCCAGCTACTACCTATAGACTCACTTAACATACGTAGATATATCTACTTCTCTTATATAGCAAGCATCATGTTTACATCTACACATGATCCGCAAAGCCAGCATCCTCGACGAGCGGACAATGACCGAGATATATTTTTATCCTTCCCCCCCTCTTCTTCTCCTATTCCTATTCCTCTGTCTTTCTCTGCTATTTCCCCCCCTCGTCTTAATCATCTGTTTTAATTCTCCGGTGCTCCTTCGGTCCGTTTCGAATCCCCGTCCTCGACATCTTTTGTTTTCTCCCCTCCCTCTCCTTTATGATTTGCGCCGGCGTCGGACCAAGAAGATGACGAAAAAGGGAGAGAGAGAGAGAAGAATAAAAAAACTTCCAACGACGGCGGCCAAGAAAGAAAGGTTTAAAGGAAGGGGGAAGGAGTTAAAAGGAAAGAAAGAAACATGGACGGACGACAGTTCCAGAAGGCGGGGATAGGAGAGGGAGATTTTTTCTTAGTGTGTGTCTGTGTCTGTGTCTGTGTGTTTTTGAAGAAGAGAGTTTGGGAGTTGTGGAGAGGGACTCTGAGAAGACTTGTCTCTAGAGAGAGGCGTAAACAAGGGGAAGCCCAGGCCATCCATCATCAGCATAGAGCCGGTCGAGGGAACTGCTCATGGAAGAGTCATCAAGATCTAGGTATCTATCCGTACGTCCTTGCTCTCTTTTACCATCCCTTGTTCTAGGGTATCTTCTTTCCCTATGTATATTCCTTGTCTCTTCTTCCTCTTCCTCTCTCCCTCTTCCATCCATCATCTTCATCGCTGGCGGCGCACGGACGAGATAAATGGCGTGGCCCGAGCCCCCCCATCCCCATTCCCCCGCCTTCTTTTCTAAAGAGGGCGCACACACTCTCTGTCTCTTTTCCCTCTCTCCCTCTCTCTCCATCCATCTCCAAGATGGAGCCACGCGAGTTTTTTTTTGGGCTGGCTTCTCTCTCGGGGAATTATCAAATAGGGTAGTGGGCAGAGACGGACGGGAGGGAGAAGGAGACAAGAAGACAATCGTTGACCCTCTTTTTTACTTCGACATCCAATACCCTGGGCTGACGGGTGCGCCTCTTCCAATCCACCATCGCCCCCATCTCTCCTATCGCCGACAGATGGAGACGGACGGACGATGATGATGGTTAGGGGAGTGGGGGGAGGGGGGGGGGGGGGGTATATGAGAGATGGAGAGAGAGGGAGAGGGGGGGGGACAAAGAGGTGTGTGGGTTTGTTTGTATGTAGATGGTCTGTGCCTCTTCTTCTTCCCTCTCCCCTGTCTGTCATTGTCATTGTGTTTCTTCAAGTTTAACTAGATGTCATCAACTTCAACTTCAACTTCAACATCGTCATCATCAAATCGTCTCTTGTTCCTCTCTTCATCCTCTTTTCTTCCTCCATCAAGTATATTTGCTTTTTCTTCCTTTCAACTTCCCTCTTACTAGCAAGGATTCATCTCGAGACCCTGTCATTCTCCCCCCCTTTCCCCCCGGTCTAGTCCGGGTACGCAAAGAGGTAAGCCGTTGAAAGGAGCAGGTCTGACGCCATGAGCCGTGCAGTAGTGGACGAAGATTGGGTGTGTACGGATATCCGTAGTGGACTCACTACCTACCTAGTATGTTTCCGTAGTAGCCCGCCCCCTCCCCAGGGGTCCCCCCCCCTTTAAAACCGTTGCAGAATCCGGGACAGAAATGCGGAGCGATATGGTTGCTGCTGAGAGGCCGCTCTTCCTAAAGAGGCAGCTCAGCCTGCCAATATACGCACAATATCCGTACATACAGACAGAAATGCATGCATGTATCTACCTCTATCCGTATGTACTATGTATGTGTTTGTGTAGAGGTTTATGTGTGTACTAAGGTAGCCATTTACGAGCCGTAACGAATACTTGGCTGTAGGTTATATGTATGTGTCGACGTAGCTTCGGAGCTCTATGCATGAGAGGCCGGCAGGTACCCGCTGGTTTTTTTTTTCTTTCTTCTGACGGCCTTGTGTAATCCTATTGTGTAGGTATGTATACGTATGTACGTACGTACTAGACGGACAGGTGTTGTGGCTTGTAGGTATGCACATGCACGGCGAGCAGGACTGCAGAGATAAGGATGGAGTGATGATCCTGCATGGGGGGGAAAAGGGCTCGTCCGTAAAGGGCCGAGCACCATAGTTGGGGGGACAGAGGTTGCCCATTCCCGTTCCGACTTGGCTATTTATATCCGTATAAAACACAAATATATTCTACCATAAGGATAGTTTTATATACACGAACGGATATATGTATATTGTACTCGTAAAGATGCAACGATAATATGATATTCTAGCTTCCATACGAGAAGCACTAGTGCAGGGGAGAGAGAGAGAGACAGAGAGAGAGTAAGTACATAAGAAGACAAGAGCGTGATGGACAGACAGAGATGGCACGATGAATCGGAAGGGGGAAAAGAAAAAAAGACAAAGGAAAAAGAAAAGAGGGATAACGCCACGCGGCTGCAAGCCTCGGCCGACGGCTTCATTAGGCAAGTCGGCTGTTCTTCCCCCTTCCCCTCTCTCTCTGTCTCCCCATTGCCGACACCAACAAAAAAAAAAGCTGAGGGGGAGGGTGTATAGATATCAAAGGGGAAGAAAAAAGAAAACAAAACCAAGATGAAGATTTAAAAAAAGCAAAGAAAAAAAGAAGAAAAGATTCAACTTGAAACGGACGTCAGCAGAACGGATAATATCATACCTCGATACTATATCCCCCGTGAAACAAAATCAGAGAGTAAAAAAAGAAGTCATCGTCGTCGTCAAGTCGCCGTCGTTGCTTCGTCGCTACCGCCGTTCTGGCACGCCTCGGCAAGCGACCCGCATGCTGGACGCGGTGCGCCGGGCCCTGTTTGTGCAGTCGTGAACCTATCGAAGAAAGATTGTTTATACATACATGTATGTGTATGTGTATGTATGTGCTACGACAAAGGGGAAAGGAAAGATGTGGTTGTAATGGATGTATGTATGTATGGAGTGCGCATTGTATGTACTATGAAAGTGTGTAAGTGTGTAAGTAGGTATGTATGTGAATGTATCGGAAAATTAAAAACGAGGAAAATCATACCCCAAGGTTAGCTGTCAAGTTGTGTGTATCCGTAAGAGAGAAGGGGAAAAGCTACGATGTATGTACGACTACGGAGTATTGGCGATGGAGTTTCTGTCTGTCTGTCTTTCTTTCTTCTTCCCCGAGGCTCGCGCGTCTTCGCAACTACTAAACTGGCTTTGACTACCTAGGTAGGTACGCGGATATGAATCTCTCCTTCTTACGGACTGACTGACAAACAGATTTACTTCTTACTTTTCTTTCCATGTATGTATTTATTTCTTCGATATATATAAAATACCAGTTGACGGCAATGAAAGGAGAAAAAGATTAAAGGATTGCCAAAGTGAAAATAAAATAATAATAAGCGAGTGAGCAAAAACCCTATATGCTTTACTTTTTTTGCCTCGACACACCTTGCTGGACAAAACTCTTATTATAAGCGAATTCGAGGAAGATGAAAGAAAGAAATGCCTCGGTGATTATTGTTGCCAAGAGAGGTGAGCCAAAGCGTAATCCAGGCCGTGCCTTTATCTAGTATCTACTACTCTTTGCTCCGTACATCTCTACAGCATCTCCGTATAGACAATGTCTAGTAGATGTCTGTACATATGACAGACTGACCAGTGATGGTATGTATGTATGTATGTATTCCCCCGTCTGTGTTACTTGCAAGTCCAGTATGCTGTGCTGTATGTAGGTACGGACCCGTCTCCGATCGGATTGGCACACCTTGCTTTCTCGTGGTGCCGTTGCATCGACCCCCTTCCCCTTCTTCCTGGGGCTGGGCTGGCTGGGCTGGACTGGCTTCAACCTTGATGCTTCTTACTGATCGGCGTGCGAGTCCTTTGAATGGGGGTGGGTGTTGATGACCTAAGCCATAATCACATGCGTGTAAATATCCATCCTTCTACTGTCTACTAGAGTCTAGGCCTCTACGGATACCTCTGCATGCCTCTTCTCTTTGCCCTTCTCCTAAGACGAGAAATGGGGAAAAAAAAAAGGTTACAGTAGTTGGGGAAGGGGGAAAGAAAGAAACCTGCGCAAAAATATACATCAATATATGTATATCCGTATGTGTGTGTGTGTACGGATACCTAGATGGAAACATGATCGTGTGTGCACACACGCCACACTTGCATCTACCGTCCCTACGGATACAGACAGCACCTCGGTATGTCTGCGCCGCGCCTTTAGGCACCCGTAAGCAAGCAAAGCCGACGACGAAGACGACGACAATAACGACGACGACGAAGAAGAAGAAGAAGACGACGACGGCGGGGGGGGGACAAGGCAGCAGCTCCACTCCAACCCTCCTATTCTTGCTCTGTCTGGGGTCTGTGGGGGGTTTCTTGCTTCTGGCGCCCCCCCCCCCCTCCGCTAGAGAACCACCCCCTTCGTAAGGCGAGGCGTTGTAGGTAGATGAGACAGTAGCTTTGGCGGTTAGATCTGCCGCTAGTCTCGGTACTGAGTACCTACCTTTCTTCTATCGTCCGTCCGCGGGTTGGTTGCGGATAAGAAAAACTCTACGGGATATAATCCTCCTTTTTTTCTGCTCTTTTTTTACCCCACGAAAATAAAATCACCGGCTTATTATTTTCTCTCTCTCTCCGCGCGGCGGCGAGGCCGAGATGGATGGTCGGACGCGGACGAGGCTGGGAAAGAGTTGCTGTTATCGATTACGGATACCTAGATCGTCTTACTTACTAGTCTTACTACCCTCGATAGCAAGGTAGAGATCAAACAGCTTATTCTCTTTCTATCCGTATTCATATATACTATATATACTCATATATGAGGTCGAGAAAATACCCAACGTATCTATCTGCATCTTTTCGGCTTCTCAACACTAGAAAATCACTTTCGATGCTGCCTACCTATACACATACATACATACCTACGTAACTGACTTGATGGCCTTCTCCCCGTATAAGAGAAAAGGATAAAAAACAAAGAGAACAAGGCAGCCAGACCCAATCTCGATGGCTCTCGTGTCTCTCTCTCTCTCTCTCTCTCTGCTCTCTCTTCGATATCGTGGGGCAATCAATCAAAGTAATCCTTCTCATCCTCGTCAACTCTATCGGCCGCACTGTCGTAGCATTCGGAATGCTCGCCGTCTGGAGAGATCCACTGCAACCATGGCCATACATACTACATACATACATACTACATAAGATACTACCTACATACATGCTCTGTCTATGTATGTTTTTTGAAAAGCCTCCTTTTTTAAAAATCGATTGATTGATTGAAAGATTGATTGTCATCACGTCATCGTTTCCTTTATAGCGACTTTATTGCTTTCTCGGACTCGCCGTTCGCAACCTCGACCTTGGCTTTCCATCCGCCTCCCCGCCCTCTCTTAGGTTTTCACTCTACGATGAAAGCAGATCAAGATACATACCTAGATAACTCATATTCACAATCGAATATATAGATGATGTACGGATATCTACAGTAAAATATGTACGCACACCTTACTGACAACCTTGTGTCGTCGGCCTGCTACTCCGCCGGGAGAGAAGAAAGAAAAAAGGGGGGGGGTGGCTGCTCTTCTCTGTACCACACACACACACACACACCACCCCATCAAGGTCCATCGTCGACGCGCAAATCGAGAGCCAGCCTCTCTCTCTCTCCATCTTCTTTTCCCTTTCCCTTTCCCCCTTTTCTCCGCCCTGACGGTAGTTGTTGCAGCAGCAGCAGCAGCAGCAGCATCATCATGCCTTGCAACGCGCCCACTCTTCTTCTTTTTTTTTTCTTTCGCTACCTGCTTTTTTCTTTTCCCCCCGTGTAACCATCAAGGGGGGGTGGTTAAAACCAACTGGCCAGATCTCGCAGCTACATACATACATATGTACATACTCCGTACATACACGGGCATGTACATACGTGTATATATATATATCCGTATAGTAGAAAAAGGAAAAGAAAAGAGGAATAAAAATACCACCCAACAACAAGCTCTCTCGACGGGTTACTTCCCGCAAAGCCTCCCCCAGTCCCGTCCGCCTCCGCCGCCGCCTCCGCCGCCGCCGCTCGGGGCTCTCCAGACTGGGGAAAGCTCTTGCGGAATGCATCCCGTTCTCTTCCCCCCCTCCTCTTCTTCTTCTTCTTCTTCTTCCCACCCTTTTCAAGATCCCATGGCGAGTCCCTGTTTTTTTCGTTTCCCTTGCTCACTAGGCTTAGGAAAGGGGGGGGGGGGAAAGGGTTCTTTTGATGGCCGAGATTATCACTCTGACATGTATGGACAGCCCGTCCATGGGCTGCATACATACATGTATACCTACCTATCCGTACACATATCCGTGCAAGTACATTCAATCTATGGTGGTGCTGGGGGTGTGTGCATCTGTGTGCCTCTGCCCACCTGTAGCAGCTCTATCCGCATAAAAAGGTCGTTGTCAGGTATTCTATACGGACCATCTTCACGGGGAGACGAGATCGAAGAACACAGAGTAAAAACAGCGCACAGAGCCTCTCTCTCCTCGTCCCCCCTTCTTCGTTTTTCCTTCGTCTACTTCATCTACGGATACTTCCCTACCTCCTCTCCTCTTCCTCTTATGATGAGAAAGGGGGGGGACGGAATATATCCCTTTCTATTTTCCCACCGAAGTGCGGCCGTGGCCCTTTTTTTCCTTCATTCTTGTCTGATGCAGCGGCAGAATGGATCCCTTGCCCCCTATCTGTCGTCTTCCCCCCTCGTCTTCAACCACATGGTCATCATCCTCCACCTCTACGATGACGGCACCAGTCGGACAATATGATATATTCATATAATAGACAAGAGAAAAAAGGAAAGAACAAAAAAAGCCTTGTGTCAAATCGGGCTGCCAAGGTTCAGCGCTGCAGCCTTGCTTTTCGTGCTCGACACGAGGTTTTTTTCTTTTTTTTTTTTCTCTCTCTTTCGATCGAGCCTCGGCCTCCGAGGACACGAAGAAGAAAAAAATACTCTAATCGAGCCGCGGTTTATAGATGCAGAGAGAGAGAGACGGAGATGGAGAGAGTGCTAGAGAAGAGGGGGGGAAAGGGGGAAAGGACAGGAAAAAGGGGGGCCCGCGTTTTTCTCACATGCAGCTGCTCCCGGAGCTGACTGGCAAAAGAGACCACGACCCCCTCCTCATATCCCATTTATTTACTCCGTACTTTCCTTCCGTGATCGAGAGAGGAAGCTCGACTTCATCCGTCTACACCCCCCGGTTTGGTTCCTCGAAAGGGTAGGGCTGGGGACACGGGGGGGAGGGGGGGGGCTGCATGATGCCGTGGCCCGAGTTTTTCCTTCTTGTTGAGAAGAAGAAGAAGAAGAGTACGGATAGAAGAGAGAGGTAGAAAGAGAGAAAGAGAGAGACAGAGAGAGCCTTGTCGTCGTCGTCAGATCTCATTCGTCGGAATATACCCCCCCTTTTTCTCCCTTTCCCGTTCCCTTCCCAACCCATGTGACGACGAGATGGCGCTCCTCCCAAGTCACACCGATCGAAGCACCGCCCACCCACCCACCACACTCATCATCACCACCCGAATCGCGAGGCTACGGCTTCCGAGGCGGCCCTCCCTTTTGAGAGGCGGGTTGCAAAGAAGAAGAAGAAGTTAGAGTAACGGGGTTTCGATCAAAGCGTTTGGCTGATTGCCGTGCTTTGATTTGAATCTGCTTCGACCTGTGTTATATAGATAAACAGATAGATATATAGAAAGATACTAAGTAAAGAAGAAACGACGAAGAATTTATAGTCAGAATTAGGAATAGGAATAGGATTCTCCGCCGTCGAGAGTTTAGTTAGTTCTCGTTTTAAAACGGACGACGATGAAGGACCGGCTCTCACGCCAGTCTCACTTACATACTACATACATACAGGCAGACTAGGTCCATCTCCGCACTCACTCCCCCCCTTCCCCCTCCCTCCTTTAAAAGAAAAAAAAAACCCGGTTCGTTCGTTTCGTGCTTCGTGTCCAATCGCCGTAGCCGAATTTTCTTTTTTTTCCCCTTTCACTCCGTCTGTTTGATGTACGAAAAGTCCTTTTTCCCCTGGTTCGTTCGAATTATATCCTTTGGGTTTCGACTATTCGTCGTTGAGAAGGGGTCCTGACAATATAGAAGAGGAATAGGAAAGGGTGATTAAACGGGAGAGATGGATCTTTTTTTTTTCCCTTCCTTTTACTTACACTCCCCCCTTTTTCTCACCCTTCTTCTCCTAGTTACCTATTTTCTTTCCTTTTTTTTTTCATCCTCTTCGCCGCTTTTACCCCTGACGGATTCAAGAAGAAACAACGAAGAAGGAAAAGAAGTAAAGGAAGAAAGAGAAAGACTAAGACTAAGACATAGACTACCCTCGGGTTCTTTTTTCTTTGTCTTCCTTTCTCGTGGTGGTGAGTATTTTTGTTTTCGTCATCGGATGCACCCGTGAGGATGAGTGAACCACCCCCCCTTCCCACCTGCATCATATACATACATACATACCTAGATATTCGTACACGCACACACTCACACACACACACCTTGACCTTGTGACCTGGCTAGGGTCCTTCGATTCCCTTGTATTTGACATACATGTATACACATCTCGCGAGCACACCCTTAGAGAGAAGATGGAGGGTAGGGGGAGGGGGAGGAGGAGGAGGAGAGAAGGAGAATCAGGAGAGGAAGGAAGAGGAGAGAGAGTGTGTGTGTTAGAGTCAGAGAGGAGAAAAAGAGTATGGAAGGATGAATACGGTCGAAGAAGCAAGCTGCGAGTGATGTAGAGTGAATATCAGCGAGAGAACACAAGTATGAGAACGGATAAAGAAGTGGAAAGTGAAAGGAGTATCCGTACTGGCTACCCAGCAGATACGAATATAATATAATCATCATCACCACCACCTATTTCATTACCCCGCAAATGCACGAACGGGTGATGAGCCATGGATCCCATCCCCCCTCTTCTTATTCTTCTTCTTCCCTTATGTCTTCTTCCCCCCCCCCCTCCCTTCGGCCGACTTTATCGCGAGACGGAGAGAGAAAGTGGGAAGATGGAAAGAGGAGAAGCAGTTCTTCGTCCAGGTGACGAGACTGCGCCATAGATGGGATATAAGAGGGGGGGAGAGAAGTAAAGTGAAGAGGGGGAGGTAGGGAGGGGGGGAAGATGATGGGATGCTGGCAGTCTCTCACTTCATGCTTGTCCCCCACCCTCTCCCCCCCTTTTTGTCGTTTCCATCATCCGTTTCTTCCTCTCTTTCTCCTTCTCTGTCTCTCTCTCTATAAGTGAGTGTGTGAGTGTATTCCTCTCTCTGTCTCTCCTCAACGGCCCGTCTCCTCGCTCGTGGCCCCCCCTATGCATAACCCCGTTCTCGTGCCGGCTACATCACGATCCGCGACAACCAAAGAAGAAGCCCCCCTTTCTTCTCACCAGCTTCTGCATACTTCCTTACTTTCTTTACAGAAAGATGGGAAGGAAGAAGAGGCATTTCCATTTCCCCCCTTTTTTTCATTCTTTCTCTTCGTCCTTGTGATACTACAAAACTTACAACCGGCCTCAACGCCACTCATTCTTTACTAACACACGTCTCAAGGTACTTTTTCACCCCCCCCCCCCCCCTTTCTTCTTATTCTTGTGTCTTTTTCTTTCCTTTTTTTTCATTCCCTCCTGCAAAAACGCCCTCGTCGTAGTAGAGCCACGCGAGATCGGGGAAGACGGTAAAGGAGGGGGGGGGATTGTCAGCACGCACGCACGCACGCCACTTTTTTTCTATTTTCCCCGGGGTGCGGGAAGACCGGGGATGGGGGATGTGACCGTTGCTTAAATTTTCTTTTTGCCTTGAATCCCTGACCTTGTTTCTCTTGGTCTTGTCTTGATGTGAGGGCCATGTATCCGTAGTACATTCACATGTACGGATATACTCCGTACGTACGTCCATGACTCCGTGCTTCCCATCCGTAATAAAGGCGAGTCATTGCCCTGGAGCTATTCAACTTCAAAGAACCCCCCTCTCTTGGAAAGCAGGCCGGGCTCTTTTGCCTACCCAAGGATTTTATATGGCTTCTTTTCCTCTTTGGTCTTTCCGCTTGGGCGTGGTGGTGGGTTTCCATATATTGCTTGTACTTGTGTGTATGTGTGTGTGTGTGTGTATGAATATGAAATTGAACTGAATGCATGTTTACATGCTTGTCTGTGGCTGCTTTATGCACGATTTGTAGCCATATCTGTGCATGAGTGAGTGTGTGGTGATTTCAAAATTCATACGAATACGGATATATCTATCCATATTCATGTTCATCACCATGACATGAACCTGTAGAAGCTGTGGGGGATAACAAAGTGAGAAGCTCCTCTGCATCCACGGATACACTTCACTTGCATAGACTCCGTTCGCATCCTTCCGCCCATCTATCCCCTCCCCCCTTCCCATTCGCCATCTCCCATCGCCGTTCATTCGGTCCCTCTCTCTATTCATCTATTTCTTCATGCGTCCTTTTCTATCCTTATGATATATCACCCTCTCTTCATCTTATAGCAACCTTCACTACCACGGAAGCAACCCTAGAAAAAGAGAACCCGTCGTCCAACCCACCAAGACAGAAAAGCAAAGGTCATCGTGATGCTTCTATTCTTATCTTTACACTCATCTATTAGTCTTCTCTTTGCTTCATCTGTTTATATATTCCCCCCCGTCTCGGCTTGTCTCGGCTTCATGTAAAAAAGGCATGGTGTTTGAAAACCCTTGTTGGATTTGATTTGTATACAACCCCCCTTTCTCTCTCTGTCTTCCATCTATCCTGTGAGAAACATGCTTTTTTTTTTCTTCCTCTGGATACAACTAGATGGGGGAATTAGAATTCTATACCATGTTCGTTACTTGCTTCTTCTTGATAGGCGGAAGGGTCCCATACCTTGCTTGCTTGCTTCCTCTTTACAAGTAGAAGAGCCCTAGACCTTGTGTGCTCCTCCTCGACATAAAGAAGAGTCCTAGACTTTATATGCTCCTCCTCGATATTAAGAAGAGCCTTAGACATTACGTGCTCCTCAAAATAAAGAAGTGTCGTAGAAGCTATACAATACTTGCTTCCTCTCTATTCATGGACAATACTACGTACGAATATCTGCCCTTTCACAGCTCCTAGCTTCAATTCTTCCCTCATATCATCACCCATCTCAACACACACTACTCCAGACAAGGGATACAACTGTAAAGTTGAAGCATCTTTACGATAAACAACTTCCTTCTTACAAACGCAAGCTTCAGGCCTTGATGATCCAAGTCACGTCTTTACTGGAAGCCGGCTCTTATCAAGTTATCCCCTTTCATTCCTATCCTACCTACTATCTACTAAGCTTTCGCTTTCGCTGATATCGAGTAGGTAGCCGTCACCTCTTTCGGTCCCCAAAAGACAACCAACTCCCTCTATCCATCCTCCCTCTCTGAGCCCGATAATTGCACAGCTCCCCCGTCAGCGGATCAGCAACTCCTCATCGTCGAGCTGATCCTCAGCGTCGGCCAGAGCCAGCCGGACAAAGTTGCGAACCCACGCCGCTTCAAACGCGTTCATCCCGTTTCCCGCATTAGCGCCCTCTTGCTGTACCCCTTCATGTCCGGGGCCCTGTCCGCCGTTGCCGCCACGTCCACCTCTGCCTCCTCCTCCCCGTCCGTCGCCTCCTCGTCTGCCTCGGCCGCGCGGCCACAGATTTCTACCGCGACCTCTCCCGCCCGCCACGACTGCCGCGCCTGCTGGTGCTGGTAACCTGCCCCTGTCAGCACCGCGTCCGCGTCCGCGTCCGCGAGCACCCCTTTGGCCGGCCGGCCGAGCTGCCTCGCCCCGCTGTCTGACCGGAAGAGGGCGAGCGTCAACAGGGTCCGGGGGCGGTCGTCGAAATATTGGCCCACCACGGTTGATGTGGTGTAATTCTGCCTCGTCTTCGCTCTCAGACTCCTCGTCGTCGTCGCCGTCGTCGTCATCGTCGTCGTCGTCGTCGTCGAAATGCTCGAGATACGGTCTCAGCTCCGCATTGGCTGCTCTACCGCCTTCGAAGCCCAGGCCGACATCGTCGCCGTCGCCATTCTCGAGCTCCCAGAGCCGCATGTAGCACGATGTGACCTTGCCGTCGCCCTGCTGGTTGTAGTGTCTGTAAGGGTTCGCCGGATCGAGCCAGGATGAGCACAGGTAGCAAAAGTGCGTCTCGCACCGGGAGCAGATCATGTGGTTGCACCCGTGCGTCTTCTGCGCCGGAGCGTTGCACGTCGGGCAGGGGCTGGTGTGCAGCTGCATGTACTCGAGCGACGCCTTGTCCTCCTCCGTCACCTCGTCCTTGTTACGCTTCGGCGCGCAGCGGACGAATTCGCCGTGCCACGTCTGCAGGCAGCGGCTGCAAAAGGCGAAGCCGCAGTCTTCGCACACGCACAGCAAATCGACCTTTTTGAATTTGCTTGCCTGCCCTCCGCCGGCATCGTCGTCGTCGTCATCACCGTTCTGCTCATCGGGCTCGACGTCCGACGTCTCGCCAAACTCTAACCCCTCTGGTTTCTTGTGCCGCTTCGATCGGGCCGCCCCGTTGCACCACTGCCGCGGGCAGTAGACGGTGTCCTTGTCCGACTCCAGCTCCGTCTTGTACCTGAGCATCACGTACCGCTTGACCACGTCCTCGCACAAGCCGATCTGCAGCAGCTCGCTAGGGCTGATGAAGGACTTACCCTTACGTCGGCCCCCTGCTGCGGAGGCGCGCTCTTTGGCGCAGTTAGGGTCCAGGCATCGCACCGTCCGCAGATCACCCTGCTCGATGGCGTCGCAATAGAAGTCTTTGAGACACTCGAGGCAGAAGACGTGGTCGCAGTCCAGCATCTGGTGACAGAGCGAGCCTCTCTTGGGATCTGAGTAGAGGTCAGGTTCTGGATCGCCCCAGGCTTCCGACTGCCTGTGACTCACCCAGACAAACGCGGCAATCCCAGGTTTCCTTTTCGAAGGCGGCCCGTTTCGCCTTGGTGTCATGGTCCAAGACGGCAACTCTGTGTGCCGAATCAATCCGAAGGATGCCCTGAGCCGAAACGGCACCGAAGACGTCTTCGGCAGCTCTCTGAATGTGGTCGATGTATGTGTAGGCGACGAGGTCGCCGCCGGCCTCCTCCCATAATTTGAGCCCGTCACTCTCGAGCGCAGCCAATATCTGAGGCGAGATCCACTGAGGCGTGGTCGAGAGGCTTATCACTGGCGGCTTAGAGGAAGGGTATCCTTCAGGGAGGGTGAGGCAGAGGCGAAGCCAGGGCAGGTGAGAGACGAGCGTCGATTCGACCGGCTCTCGCTCTGCAGCTTCTTTCTCATCGGACGCTTCGAAATGCACCGTCACAGGCTGAGCCGGTTGCACGGGCAAGTCGAGCTCAAAAGCGTACGAGATTTCGTCCAATATTCGGATTTCGGGGAAGATGGCCGTCAGCGTCTCGAGCTCGACGGACCGAGGGTCGTCAACGTCAACCGGGGCCCGTTCCATTTCGCCAGCCGTCTCATCGTGAAGAAACGCGGGTCTATGTTGATGCTGCGCTGCCGTGGGCAGAGAGGAAGAAGGGGAGAAGCAGAGAAAAATAAATAGAAAAAGAATGGCCGAAGAAGCCTAGGTAGTTTTTGGGGATGAAGGCTGTGTATTGTGTTGGAGTAGGACCTAGGTTTAGGTGCGTAGTAGGTTGGGCAAGCCGTGGCCGTTTATGTAATCATCGCGTCACTGAGAGTGATGGACTGATGGTGAAGGCCTACAGCTGTAAGGGTCCCTGCAGACCCTCGAAAGCCTCGGATTCGACCCTTGAGTTGCACAGGCAAGGCTTTTACAGGAACTAACTGTTATATCGAGTTCAGAGCATGCATGTCATGATCTAGGTACGATCATTCTGCTAGGCAGTGTTAGCACAGAGTGAAGATCAAAACAAAGACGTGGCTTCTTCTATCAGAGGGGGCCTAGTTCATGGTAAAGAGGATGAAAAACAAAATCTTGCTTTCTTCTTCTCCCCAGGAGACTTAAGTTACTCACAGAATTCTTCTAATCTATAGTGACAAAGTCGAGCTCTTGAAGACTATCGAGAGAACGAGTGACACTCATCTCCAGATGGGGATGCCAAATATCGAGCCCACGGCTATGATATGCCACTGTTCAGACATCAAGGCAACCGTGGGCCGGACTGGACTTGGCGAGATCCTTCATAACAGCGCCACACAAGCTTCTGGACTGATGAACAGCGGCACGACTTAGGAGACCAGGTCGCCCTTTCACACGACAAGGTCACCAGCGCAAGCCACGCCAAAGCGCATGCTCTTCGTTTTCCTATTCTTCTTTTCTCCTTGGTAACCGCGATGCCGCTGGTCAGGCTCATCGTCGTGACTCCTAGAGATGGAGTAAAATCACCATCGAGTCGTCGACCGAACGTCATCGGTATATAACGCGAATTCGCACGTAAAGCGTCGACTTCGTCCTCCAGCCCGGAATCAGATCTTCCCCGGCAGTCAGCAACGACAACCCATACAGGAAAGTCAGGTAGGATATGATCGAGAGGGTGAAGCCAAGTAAAGACTGCCATGGTAAGTACCTAGCTCCAGCTCGGACATAGAAGACCTTTGAGATGGTAGACGTCAACCACCGCACGCCACATCCGCGCACACGTACATCATCTCGATAGGCCGTCCACGACAAAGTAGACAGGGCTCCAAACAAGAAAATCATGAAAAGCGCAGATTACCAGACCAGTATAGATCTAGAAGCAGAGTCAATTCATCATGCGTAAAAGCGATGCGAGAAAATCCAGTCCCCCAACACCATGCAAGATAAACCCCCCTCATGTCCAAATGACAGCCAACATGCATCCGCCGAAATAACAGCAAGAAAACGACGAGAAAGCCCCATGTCTACCGCCAAACGCCCGCACTCCTCATAACCTGATCAAACTCATCGACGTCAACGCCCCTCGCAACGCCCGCGCCACCGTTCGCCTCGAGGATCATATCCTTGAGCAGGTCGTCGTCAACATCCTCCTTGAGCACAGCGGCGACGCGACGCAGGTGAGCGAGCGAGATGGGTCCCTCCGCGCCGTTGGTGAAGAGTCGGAACGCCTCGTCCAGTTGCGCGCGGTGCTCCTCGTCGCCTCCCTCGTCGCGAGCGTGGAATTTGAGAGCGCAGATGGCGAAGAAGGGCTCGAAGGTGGCGTATCCATCTGACGAAGGGTCGAGGATCGAAATGAACTCGGATAGTTCTGACGGCGAAGACGGCGGTATGCCGAGCGCTCTGTGCAGAAAGGAATTTAGCCGTTGAACAATGGAAAAAGCGGTTGATCCATCGGATACTTACATGAGAGCCGACTTGACGTCGTCAACAGGCAGAACGCCATGCTTCTCCCCGTCAAAGGGCTCGCAGAAGAGACTCCAAGCCTCCTTGATGTCGCTCTCCTCCTGCGCCGAGATGTTGTGCTCCTTGGCGAGCTTCGACTGCCGCGCTTTGGTCGCGCCGGAGGCCGCCGGCGGCTTGCGCTTCGGGGGCTGGGCAATGTGCGCGTGCGCGTGCGCATCGAGGTCAGTATCTTGGTCGGAGAAGAGAAGACTTTGAAAATAAGGGGTGAGAGCGGAGGCGATGAGTCGCGCGGTTCGGACGTACCATGGCAAGACTGTTGAGAAGGATGAAAGGGTTGAGGCGGTGGCTGCAATCGTCGTCGATGCGACAATGAGCTTGATGAGCAGCGGAGCCGTAGGGTAGGTGGGTTTTGGTTTACAGTGCGAATGATCTTTGGACATGTGTAAATCCTAGAGCACCGAGATCGCACTACCATCCGCAGCCGCCATCCAGCATTACTGACAACACCTTACAATACGGCGACGAACGAGCGGGTGACAAAGAGCTTCACCTCGACAATGGCCGAGCCACGCCAGGTGGCAGAAGCCATGCTCGCCCGGCTCGACCTCGACCTCGTCTCCTGCTCCGAGCTCCAGACGCTGTGGGCAGGCTACGGCCACATCTGCGCCCTCGAAGCGCGATCACGACACGACCCATCCGACGACACGCAACGGCTCATCCTCAAGCTCATCTCGCCTCCTCCTCCGCCGGTGCCGCAGGCTTCTCTTCATCAGCCGGTGGACGAAGGCCACGTGCGCAAGATGCTCAGCTATCAGGTCGAGCAGTTTTGGTACGACGAGTTGGCGCCCAGATTGGACCCGAAGGTGGCCGTGGCGCGATGCCTCGCCTCGACGCGATCGCGTCCCTTCGGCGACGAAGGTCTGAAGACGGCCACCGTCCTGTCCGACCTGCGCGTCAACTTCCCCGTCGCCGTCAACCGCTCTCTCACCCCGTGCCAGGTCCGTGCCGCCCTCGACTGGCTGGCGCGCTTCCACGGCAGCGCTTGGCGCTGGTTACCACGCGACCGTGACGGCTTCGTCGGCCCGCCGCTACATGAAGTGGAAAAAAGGGGCGGGGATGCCAATGCTGTGCGTGCCAGCGGCTTATGGCTCAACGGCGGATACACCTACCTCGCGACCCGACGGCGCGAATACGCGGCGCTGGCAGCCGACGACGCATCGGAATGGTCCCACGCCTTTTGCCGGCCCGGCGCCGACGGTCAGCCGCCCGTAGCAGAGCAGGCGGCGGCGTTCCTCGCGCCCGGCGGAGGCGGCGAGCGATGGCAAACGTGCATCCACGGAGACGTCAAGTCAGAGAACCTATTCGCGACGACAACAGGCGACGCCGTGGCGTTTTTCGACTTTCAATACGTCGGTCTCGGCCTCGGCGTGTGCGACCTAGCCAAGCTCTTCACCTGCTCGGTTCCGCTCCAGACGTTCGCCACGGACGACGAAGTTGTCACCGACGAGGCGCATCTTCCCATGTCAAGGGGCGAGAGGGAGCTGCTGGAGCGGTACCGAGCCAGGCTGCTGCAAAGCCAAGAGGAGGAGCGATCCTTTTCAGGATATGAATGGGAGGACCTGGTCCGTCATTGGGAGACGGCGCTCGTAGACTGGTGTCGCTTCCAGGCGTCGTGGGGCTTCTGGGGGAACACCGACTGGCTCCAAGGGCGGGTTCGCGACATTCTCGGCGACGACGGTTGGAGAGAGTGGCTGCGACAGCAAAGACAGGCACAATGACAAGGGATTGATGCAATTGCTGCCTTGCGTCCGTAAAAGAGGGTACCTTGTGAAGGACGTGAAGGACAGCCTTCGGTTCGTTTTTCTTCCCCCTCATTTCTTTCCCCCCTTGATGTCGGGTGTCGACTGAACAGGCTAGGCGCTCTCGACAGCGCAGCGCAACTCTGCGCGCCCCTTCGACAGAGGGTGAGAAGAATCTAGAGGGAGGGACGGCAAGAAAAGCCGCATGAGGTGGGAAATCCTCAGCGACTCATTTGCTTTTGAACTGGTGATGTTATTGAGGGGGGGGGGGGGGAGAAAAGAGGCACATTCAGGTGTGTCTCTACCGTCTTCTTCACACCCCCCTCCGTCCCTCCCTGGCCCCCCTCTTCCCACCCCTGCAGTCGGCCCCTCCCCGACGGACAAAATAGATCCGCCCTCCGAGCAGCGAAGCAAAATTCTTCATCTTCTCCTCTTCCTCCTCCTCCTCCTTCATCGCCTGTCTCTCTTTCGTCCTCATCTTTCGAACTTGGAAACTCTAGGCATCTTCCATCCTTTCTTATCCCTTCCCCCTTTATTCAGCACGACTACTTCCCACTCGCCCTGCTTCCGCCACTTGGTTATGGCATGACTGAAATCAGGCAGATGCGCCTTTTAAGGGCTTTTCGGGGGGTCTTGTTTTAATTCCCTCAGTTGAAGCTATCTTGACACGCCCCGTTCACGCACTCACTTCACACATTACCACACATTACATTATACACTCCCTCAAAAACTCAAGACAGAGACACAGCAGATGAGAGTATCTCGAGCAGTTTCGACATGTCCCTTTCGTCCCTACACACACCCCTGCTTCGAATAGCTAGAGCTTGCCATCTAACATCTTACCCCAAGATGAGCAAGTGTGGACAGAGAAGCAAGATTGAGAAAAGGGGGGGGGGGGGTTGGAAAAACTTTCTACTTTCCCCCCGCCGACGCAGGAAGATTTACCTGGTCTTTTCCACGGCCGAGGTGTTTTCAAGGCGTTGGAGACATATCGTACATACTATGTAGGTAGGTAGGTATTGTTCAATCCATGGATTTGCACATGTCTGTCTCCTTCAGATGTACATATGTACGGACACACGACAAGATAAAAAGGTTCGCAATAATCCCTCCCATGCTTTTAACCCCCCCCCCTCCCCTTTGCATGTGCCCTCTTCTCCTATCCGTACCTACCTACAGACTCGTCTCACGAGGTCTACATATCCGGGCCGCACGTCCCGATGGTTAGATGGGGAAGAGGGGGGGGGCAAAACCAGGGGGCGTAAGCGTAGGGTCGATCAGTCATTGCCGAACTCACTTGAAGTTATTCTTCATATCGCGAAGCTTTTCCAAGACGGCGATGGGTTCCGTCGAGCCCGTCACCTTTCGTATCTCAGGGTCCTATGACGACGTACATGTTAGAGAGAGAGAGAGGAGAAAAACGAAGGAAAAAGTCCACAAGGTAGAAAACGGAGAAGAAGAGAGGAAAGAATATAAGACGCACCTCAACTCGCATAAAGACGTTGTGCTTCTATGACCCAACACACCCACCCCCCCGCAGCTGATCAGCAACGGAAACTTTTGTTCGTGGGTGCATGTGTATCTATTGGTGTCACCTTTTCGTCTCCAATGGTAAACTTGCCCGTGGTGACGGTCCCATCGGCCGCAAACCGCTGAAGCTTTTCCACCGCCTCACTCGGCTGAACCGACATGGCGAACTTTGCGTTCGAAGCCGTGTACTCGTGTCCAGGCTATATTATGTCTCTTCATATTAGCCCACACACACACACGCCCCTTTCTTTTCTGATCATGTTCATCCTCCGGTCTCGGGACCCGAAAAACGAAAAAGAAAAGAGGGCATCGCAAACTTACGTAGACGACCGTGTCATCCGGAAGGGAGGCGAGCCTTTTGTTGAGAGCCTCGTGCATCTCCGCGGCCGAGCCTTCAAAGAACTTGCCGCACCCTGCTCTCAAGTAAGTATAAGTCAGGGCGGAAGACGAGACATTGTAACAGCAGCCAGATAAGAAGCATATGTACTAACTGGGGGAAAATTGGAAATAAAAAATAGAAATAAAAAACTTACCGCCGACAAAGAGCGTGTCACCCGTAAAGACTGCCCTTCCGGTCTGATCCTCCATCAGGTAGCAGATGCTATCCTGCGTATGACACGGCGTGTGAACGCTCTTGACGGAGATGTCGCCCAGCTTCCACGTCTCGCCGTGGGCGGGCGTCTTGGTGACGGCCTCACAATCCTTTCCGCCCACGACGTCCAGATTCGGAACGGTATCCAGTTCGGCAAGCTAGCTCCGTTCGTCCAACCCCCTCCCGTATTCTCTCGTTAGAGTTACGTCCGGGTAATGGAGTCTGTGCATTTTCTCTTTTTTTTTGGTGCACTTTTTGGTGGGAGGGGGGACAAAAAGAGGAGAGAAGTCTCACCAGTTTCTTGTTTCCGCCTGCGTGATCCCAATGGCTTGACGGGTTGGGTGTGTGACGCGTCAGCAGCTTCAGTGACAGGAATTCCGCGCATCCGTGAATGAACTGACTGGTGCGTGTTGACGATAGCTTTCAACTTGATACTACCATCATCAATGGCCTTCTTCAACACCGGGGTAACCCTGACCATCGTCAGCTTGCTTTCCATCACGGAAAAAAATGACAATTAAGGTCCCAGTCTCGTACTCGGGAGGGTTGGCCGGATCGATGATGACGGCGTCCTTGGATTTATCGTCGACTACCAGGTAGGCATAATTGTTGCTGCTTCCAACCCCTATTCGAACCCAAGCGGAAAGTCAATCATCAGAGAGCCGAGCTTTTATGAAGATGCTTTCCTCTCGTGACACACCCGGAGAACAGAAGAGGCAACTCACACATGGGTATCGATTGGATATGCATGGCGCGACGAGCAGCGAGCTTCTTCGATCATTCAGCATATAGCCCTGACCTACATGTCTGGACAAGAGTAGGTAGCTCACGTTTATGCTTTGGACAAGAGAATGTCTTCGAGGTAGGCGTGGAGGAATCATGAGTGCCAATGGAAGACGCGGTGTTGCTTCATTGCATCATGGGGAGATATGACGTTTTTTCCCCTTCCCCTCTATCGCAACACGTGATGATGATGCATTACTAAACGGGTATTCATTGGGGTCTCTCTCTGTCTATTCACATCTGCCTCACAAGCTCAAGAAAAACGGGATGACTCTCACAAGAAGCAAAGACTAGATTTATTGCAGAGCTACGCCAATGGGCGTGGGCTTCCAAGGTCCAACAAGAAGTGACCAAGCGGCAGGAGCGTCGTCGTCGTCGTCATCATCATCAACACCACCACCCGTATCCGCGTCCAAGACGGTAGCATCAGCTTCGACTACAACGCCGCCTTGATCCGATCGCGTTGGTGGTGGCGGCGGCGGCGGCTCGACTTCCTGCCGCGGCTGCTCCATGACGTGACGAGACAGGCTTAAACACTTGAGAAAAGCCTGGTTTCCGGGAAGCGTACTCTGCAGACGGGATATGGTAGCCAGGACCCTGTCCTTATCCCAGCGGCGCACTATCGCCGCTGCGCGTTGCTTCGCCTCCCGCTCGACATCGTCACCTCCCTCATCAGCAGCTCGCAAGAAGGCAAGGACAGCAGCGCGACACTCGTCGTCCCGATGATGTTCCGCGTCAAGATGCTTCCAGTAATAATTCCAAATCCAGACAAGAGCCCTCTCAGCCATGAGGCGAAGCCTGGCGCGCGAAGGCAGCTGCTCGTGCGTAGACTGATGGCGGAGCTCGACGAAGGCGGATGGGAGGCCAATGGAAGCGGCGATGGTGTACATGCTCTGCTTGCGCAGCTTGTCCTGGTGACCGTCTAAAAGGCCGGTGACGAAGCGGCTGAAGGCTGCGGCGTAGGTGGCTCGGACGGCGTAGGCGACCGAGGCGGAAGACGAGGATGAGACGCGCCTCGAGTCGTCGGCGTCGTCCGTCAGCAGCGCCGCCGTCAGGAGAGCGGTCGACTCCACCAGGTGCGGGCAGTGCTGACGCGTCATCCACATGGAGACGCGGCCGACGGCGAGGTGACGAGCGTCTTTGACGTCGCGGTCGCGGTCGTCGTGGTCGTCGCCATCGACATCGTCATCGCGGCTATCATCGCGATGTTCGTGTGGGTAGAATTGCCGTCGAACTAGCAATAGATCTTGCCGGCGCCGCCAGCTGTTGAAGACGTAGCGTACCATCGTGAAACCTTTTCATCCCTCCCCGAGTTTCCCCCCTCCCCTTTCCCCTCCTCCACTCTATTTTTTTTTCTTCCCCTTTGGAGGGGGGGGGGGCGATCGGATATGGCGCGTTGGAATGGCGAGAAATGTGCGTGCGAGAGAGAGAGGTGTGTGTTTGACTGTTTGTGTGTGGGTGAGGGGGTGTTTCTTTTTAGGTCGTGAATTCTCTTTCCTTTTCCCACCCCCCCTCCCCCTCTCAGATTCCTGCCCCTCACCACCCTCTTCTTCATCTTCTTCTTTGGCTTCTCTCCGCGGCAGACGAGAATAGGCCGGCCGCGAGGCAAGTGAAGCGGGGCTAGGGGTGTAGATAGAATGACTATCCGTACGGATACTTTGGACTCTTTACCCGCCTAGAAGAAAAGACGAGGAAAGAATGGCGCTATGCGGGGTGTGGCGGGGGCGTGGCTGATGCGGGGCCCCCCGGAACTGGGTCCGGATTTTAATGCCTTTTTGTCCAGTGTGCTGCTGCTGCCGGGTCTCCACCAGTTTTCCAGTGGCCACTGAGCTGTCTGTGTCCAGCGTCCAGTTGTGTCCAGTGTATCAGGCCTTTTTTACCCCCCCCCCCCCCCCCCCCCCCCCCCCCCCCCCCCCCCCCCCCCCCCCCCCCCCCCCCCCCCCCCCCCCCTTCTTCTTCTTCTTCTTCTTCCCCCCCTTTCCACGACCCCATGGCGGGCCCCTGTTTTTTTCGTTTCCCTTGCTCCCTAGGCTTAGGAAAGGGGGGGGGGGGAAAGGGTTCTTTTGAGGGCCGAGATTATCACTCTGACATGTATGGACAGCCCGTCCATGGGCTGCATACATACATGTAT
>PDHP01000319.1:0-24541 GCA_003339455.1 Ophiocordyceps camponoti-leonardi (nom. inval.)
CTCGGGGGCTTAGGGCCCTACTTTTACTCTACTATTAGGGGGTTTTGCCCCTTTTTAGGGATTTTTCCTACTTAGTATAATAGCGAGGTTCTAGAAGCCCTTTAAGGCCCCTAGAATAGATTTAAATAAATAAATACCTCCTTAGTAGCTAGGCTCCTTAGTCCTTTTAGTATTATAGTATTAAAATACTACTAGGTTAAATAGCTTATAGGCTTAAATAAACTTTATTATATTTATCTAGGCTATATACGTTATAGTAAGGGAGTAAGAAAACCTAGTAGTAAGAAGGATAACTTTAAGGTTAATCTAGTTATTAAAAGGATTTACTTATTATATAGAGCTTATAATTATACTTAGAAAAGTATTAATAATAGTTTTAAGAATATTAATTAGTCCTACGAGGGTATTAATTCCCCTAGAAAGGGCTTTAGGATATTATTAAATAGCCTTTTTATAGAATCTTTCTACTAAACCGGGGCTACTATAAGTAATTCGATTAATTATAAAGGTATTTATATTAGTATTAAAAACCTAGCTCCTTTCCCGGCTAGAGTAATAATTTATATTAGACTTCCTAAAAAAGTACTAGCTAACCGCGTTAATAAGCCTTCTTATAGCAAAGGTATAGCTACCCTTACTTTATATTATATAATACCTACTCTAGGATTTCTTAAGGCCCTAAAATCCCTATAGAAGAGGAAACTATAGCTCCCTATAATAGTAATTATATTAAATATAATAGTCCTATAATAATTTAGAACTCTTAAGTATAATAGTATATTAAAAGAAAATAGGCCTCTAATAATTATTAGCCTATCGACTAAATAGTATTACGAGTTTTCTATCTAGCCTTACTAAGTAAACCCGTATTATTACTATCGGTTGGGTATTTCTATAGCCCTATTAAATTTAGCGGATTAATACACTCTAATAATTACGTATAACTATACCTAGTACTCCTATATATATATATATTATAATAGTAATAAATTAATAAATAACGGAGGAATAAGGCACCCTTCCTAGTAGTATATCCTTATAGGGTATAATTTAACTCTAGTCCTAAATACTTATCTTCTTTATTTAACGTATAAACGAGACCTAATATTTATATATAAGATTCTCCTATTCCTATCCTTCGGAATCGAGTTAATATCGATCCGACTTTATATCGGAATCGTAAGAGATTTATACTAATATTAAACTAGAGTTATATAGTATTATGCCTCTTGTTTAAACTCTTATTTAAGATTCTACTAATCCGTTTAAGTCGTTATACGAGTATTCTAATAATTACCTAATAGTATTTTATAAATCCTAAACGCTAAGCTTATTAAAGGCTAATACCCCTAAGCTTACTATAGTTATTACTAGTACCTAGTTATAGGTAGGCGTATTTACTATAAATCCTAGGTAAACCTAATCCCTTAATCGTAAACGCCCTTATATTAGCCTATTCTAGATAAACCTAAACTAGATTACTAGAGTTATTAGAATTATTTATTAATCTTATTAGGGAGTAAGCCTACTAACCCTCTTAATTATATATTTAAGGTTAGAATTACTAGATAGCCGTATTTATAATTATATTTTTATACTATAGTTAGTATAATAATATAGGAGAACTTAAGGGGGCTAAAAGACTATAATACGCATTTCTATACCTAGATAACTCTTTTAGTTCTTTAAATACGGCTAGTAGGTACTAAATTAAATAGGTAGAGGACTCGATCTTACTAGTCTTATAGAATCGCTTCCTAGTAATACTCTATTAAAGAGTCTATTATATTAAAGTTAACTAAACTAATAAAAATCGGAGCCTTATTAATATTTAAAACGAAATCTCCCGGGTATACGTAGTCGGTCGAGGATATGAAGAGTATATTTAACGAGTTCTTTATATTTTACTTAATAATAACTATAAGTATATTTATTAAAACAAAGACTAATTCTAGTAAGCCCCTTTTAATAATTCGTAGAATAGCTTATAGTTTAAAGTTTATTACTTAACTCTTATTCGCTATAGTCTTAATTAAGTTAGCTAAGTCTAAAGTATAGTTAGCCTAGTTATAGATATCTAAGAAAGGTTTAATATTAAAGAGTTTTTTAAATACGTTAAAGAAAAGTAGGCTATTAAAATCTAGCTTTTCTTATAACTAAATAAGGTAGGGAATAAACTAGATTAATTATAAGTAATTATAAACCTCTATAAGTATAAGCTTTTTATAATAGAATAATAGGAATATAATTAGTCTATTTATTGAGAAGCCTATTACTCGGCTAAAAATTAAAGGCGCTAATTTACTTCTTCCCTTTATAATACGAAAGAAGATTATAAATAAGATAGCCGCTTTAAAAGGAAAAGGCCCGAAGAGCCTTATTTTTTCTATATTTAAATAATTCTTATAATAGAATAATAGTTAACGAGAAAAGAGGGTATTAAGGAAGAAAGGAAAGGCTATAAATTTTTTTTAAGATTTTAAAAGGGGTATAAATATATTAGTTATAACTAATAATAAATAATAAAAAGATAATAAAGGAGATAAAAACAAAAAGAATAGTAAAGACTAGAAAGAATAGTAAAGACTAATAATAAGTTCGGATAAAGATAATAAGGTAAGAGAAATAAACGAGGAAAATTTTTATAAAGGAAATAAAAAAAGAAACGAGTATTTACGACTATTTAATCTTTTTAAAAGTAAAGAGTAAATAGAAGGAGAAAAAAAAGCTATATTTTTAGCTAATCGCTAGCCCTTCGCTTACCCTAAAAAGAAGCACTTAATGTATAATTAACGGGAGCTATAAATATAAGCGTTTTAATATCGGAAGAGCTTCCCGATATTTAAGAGATCGTATATTAATAAAACCGACTAGGAGAAATAAACGTATAATTAAGCCTACTATAGAATTACCGGATTAAAATTTTAATATAGATAACTCTTAGATACTTTCGGGTAAGGAAAACTATTTATTCTAGAGTTTCTAAAACTAACTATATTAGTTTTACGTATACTTTAAGTTCTAGGTAAAAACTAGTATTAATATTAGCTACTTAGGAGTTCTAATCTATATTAAAATATACTTTTAATCCTCGGTTCCTAAAGAAACCCTAGCGGTTATATAGTAAGAGATTAGCGCTTTAACGCCTATTTAATTCTTTACTCTAATATTCCTAAAGCCTTTTAAATAAGATATCCTTAAGTACTATATTTTATTACTATAAATTATATATATACTAATAGAAATAAGTTACCCTTAGGGGTATTTCGTTTAATAGCTTATAGAGAAAGCTTGTCCAGAATATATAAAAGTACTAATCGTATTATTTTTTAGGAAGAGGAATCCGCGAATATATTATACTTATATTAGGACTTAGATAATAACTATAACTACTTATAAAGAGTATATTTTATTCCCTTTTTATAAATACGTAAGTATAAAAGGTATAAGTAATAACTTATATAATAATTATATTTAGTCTAATAATAAGATAGCTAAATATAATTAGTAATACCTTCTAAGATATCTACCGAATAGTTTAAAAGCTAGCGAAATTATAGAGTTATTTAGAGGTAGTAGTAATAAACCAGGTCCTTTACGAGCCTTATATCCGGATTATCTATTTTATAAGGCTATACTAAGAGTTACGAAAAACGTACTAAATCTATTTATAATAAATAGATTAAGTATAAAAGGCTATCTAGAATATATAGAAATTGAAAAAATAATTAGGAAGGTAGTAAAGCTTATATAGAAAAGGAGTATATTATAAGAAAATAAAGGAAGTAGTTAAATAAGAGGAAATAGGTAATAAAAGGAATAAATATATAAGAAAAAGGTTAACCGGTAGAAAGGAAAAGAATATGCTTTATAGCGCTAATATAAAGAGCCTTTTATATATTAGAAATTTAAAAAAGCCTAACTTTAATTATAGTTTTAGGTCTTAATTAAGCTTAATTAATTCTATTATTAATAATTTACTCGATTCCTTAATATAAGTATCTTCTAAGAACTATTTAATCTAGTTTATCCTAGCTTATTATAATAAAGGGAAGGTTATTAAGTAAAGCTAAGTTTTAGTTTTTATTAATATATTAATATAAGTCCTAAAGGAGTTAATTATCGATATAGGAAGTCTATTACCTAGAATCGTCCTTAATAAACCTTTTAAAGTAGTCCCCTAAAATAATCCTTTAAAGCTTAATACCGTTTATTATCTTAATTCGGTAGGCCTTAGTCTTTAAGGCTTATAACTTAATTCTAAAAGGCCTAGTCTACCTTATTTTTAACTTAGTAACTCGGCTAAGGTTAATAGCCTATTTAATATTATAAAATAAAACTAAATTACTGGGTTTAAGTTTATTAATTATTATTTTAAATTTATTATTATAATCTATATATTTAGCTAATTTCTACCTATAGGTAAGGACTTTTTTATAAGCCTTTTCTATATTAAGACTCTTCCTCCTTAATACTCTAATATAGGCGTTAAGTAGATTAAATAGTTATTATACCTTATCCTAGTCGATAAAACGCTATATTAGAAATTCGACCTTTAAAGGTAAAACTAGGTCCTAGCTAAAAAGAAGGTAAAATATAAATATACTATATAAATTTTCAATTATAGTATAGTCGGCGAGAATAACCTAAGGAAGGTATTTAAACTACTTCCTAGATTCTTAAGCTAGTTTAGCTAAAGCGCTTATAATTATTAAGGGGCTAGGTATAGGATAGGAGCTTTAATAACTAGACTTAAACGAATTAATCTAAGGTACCGAGCCTAGAGCTAGGCCGACCTATCTAGCTATATATATCCTTCTACTTTATAATAGTCTCTATTCCCCTAAGAGTAGCGGTTAGCCTATACCGTATTAGGTTAATCCCTAGAACTATAGTTTTAATTATCGTAGATATACGAGAGTATAATCCATACCGCGGGAGATAGAACCCGGTCTAGGCTCTATACTAAAGCAAGTTTAGGTCCTAAGACTAGAATATAACTAAGGTCGAAGACCCTTATATAAGGTCCTCCCTATATACGTAACTACCTATAACCCTACCCGGTAGGTATATAAAAGGGTAAGGAAAAAAAAACTCGAATAGAGAAAAAATATAATTAAGGATAAGAGAGAAGAAAAAGAAGGAAAAAAAGAATAATACCGCCTTAATACGAAGAAAGTAGTAATAATAATAGTTATAATAATATTAGTAATAGCCTAGATATCGTTTCCCCGGAAGCGGCGTTTATAGTATCGGTAGGGGTAGAGCTTCCCTAGGGAGGGGAGACCCCTACCGCGCTTAAGAGGGTTAAGCCGGCTAAGGCTATAATAATAGTAGAGGGTAGGGATAAGAGTAGTAAAGGCCTAGGTATTAATCTATTAAGAATAGTACCCGTTAAAATAGGGGGGGTTATTCCTTCTCTAGAAGGGGCGGGCTTAATTACGCTTATACGGGCCGAGCCGGCTATAAAAATAACGGAGGAGGCTATAATAAGGCTAGTAGTAGTAATAGCGATTAGGGCGGAAGAAAATACTACGATACTATATACGTTTAATTAGATAAAGGTAGTATACGCCCGTATAATAAAGGCTATTAGGATAGATAATTATTCCCTTTATAAGGCTAAGGTAAGTTATTAAAAAGGAATTAAAAGGTTAGGGATTATAGGCTAATAAATATAGTAGTAATAATATTTAGCTAAGTTAAAAAGGCTATAGGCTGCCTTTTACCGCCGTATAGCCCTTATCGCTTATAATAGCTCTACCCCTTATAATAATAATAATAATAATAATAAAGAGGATAATTATAGTAACGAAGATAGCGATAATAATTATAATAATAAAGTAGTCGTAGTAAAGGGAGGTAATATCGCCTAAGGCGATAACGATAATAATTACGATAACAAGGGTAATCGTAATAATAAGGACGAAGAAGAGAACGAAGAGGAAGAAGTAGAAGACGATAATAACGCCCCCCTAGTCCTAGCGCCGAAGAAAACGCCGATAAAGAAGATAGAGATCGCCCTAGGTAGGGTAAATCGGGCTATACTATATATCTATTATATTTCCCTATACTAATAGTACCTCGATTAGGTAAATCCGATACTATAGAGGGCTAAGTATAATTACGTTAATTATACCTACGTATACTACCCTTATTATCCTATTACCCCCTTTTAGGCCTATATTTACCGTATTTAATAGATAGAGGTCGTATATAAGGATAGGGGCGAGATAAATAAGGTAGAAGCGGCTTTAAAGGCTATAATAACGCTAGGGAAGGACTTAGTAATACTAGGTAATAACGACTAATACCCGGGCGGGAGACCGCTTATAATAAAGTAAGTACTACCGAGAATAAAACGGAAATAGTAAAGCTAATAGGGGTATAAGGTAGCTATAAGGATAATTATAGGGGAGGAAGGGGAAGAGGAGGGAGGGGGGGAAGGTATAATAGCTAGGGCGGGTATAATAGAATAGTTAGTAGCGTTAAAGGCGCGGGTAGCGATATTAAAGGGAGGAGGGGAGAAGAAGGTAATAATAACGAAGCTAAAGGCGTTAAAGGCGCCGAAAACGCCGAAAACGCTAGCTAAGGGGGGTAAACGGAAGCGCTTTCCTAATATAGCGCCGCCGACGATACCGATTAAGAGGGTATAGACCTATACTATTACCCGCCGCGAGAACTAAATAGAAAAAGAGACGTATTTACTAGTATAATTACCTAAACCTTATATTAGGCTCTTAAGGATACTTATAGTCGTAATTAATATTTCTAAGGCGGTAGACGCCGCCTTCCGCCGGATAGGAGTCTTATATACTAATATAAATCTAAGGGGTATACTATTATTATAAATAGCCGGGCTATAAAGTACCTTATACCTCTTAAGCGTATCTATTCTATCGAGGGCGGCTAAAGGTTCCTAAGTCGGATTAAGGTAATTAGTCTAATAGACGAGTACTTCCCGGTAATAACCCCTTCCGACCTTAACCTATCGTATAAAGAGGATTTTATTAATTTCCTACTTATCCTCCCTATCGATATAGATAGTAGGAGGTTATAGGTTATCGACTATTTAACCGGGAATAGGATCTAAAACCGCCTAGCGAAAAAGATTATAATTAAATCGATTATATATACCTAAGGGAAGGTTAGCTAATTTTACTACCTCTAGGGAAATAACCCTTCCTACTATATATTTAGTATAATACTAATCGAGCTTCTCTTTTAGGCGCTTAAAGCTAAAGTTCTATAAATCTAATTATACCTTATTACCTACTTAGAAGTATTCCGCTAGCCGGTAGGAGGTATTAGAATAAGCCTTATTATCCTAAGAGGCGGCGGTATCCGCCGCCTAGTAAACGTTAACGATTTCCTAAAGCTTAGAGATAAAGGTATACGCCTAGCTAATAGGGGTATATTTAGAAGGAGGCGGAGAGTCGTTAAGTTAAAGTACTAAAGAAGGGGTATTATAGTTATACGTAGTAAAGAATAGTATTATACCTATAGCCGAATAAATATAGTTATTAAGAGATATTTAAGCCACTAGGAGCTAGATATTCTAATTATCCTAATTATAAGTAATAATTATACGAAGGTATACTTAAACGTTTTAATTTACCCGTTTATTACCCCCGTTTATTTAAGGGTAATAAGCGGTATTAAGGAGTTAGGAAATACTATAAACCTTATATATATATACCTAGAAATCTCTAGTCTAATTAAAGCTATAATTACTTATTATAAATATAGGCTATTAGTAGAAGTAGATAAAATACTATAAAAAGTATTCGGTATATAGCTCTACGTTTATCGTAGGTATTAGTTCGAGGAGGATCTTTTTACTTAGGCGGTCCTAAATAACCTAAAGGTAATAATTACCTTATAGTATAAGGGGAAAATTAACTATAAAGTCTATTTAAAGGTAATAATAAAACTAGTTAAGGGTAGGGAGGGAGCGAAGGAGGATAGCTTAATAGGAATACTAAATCTTAGTACGGCTATATATATTATAATTATAGAGGAAATACTAAACGAACTATTATTATAAGGGCTAGAAGAAGTCTTAGGCGACGAGAGTTATTATACTATTTTATCCCAGATAATTAACGAAGTAGGAATTATAGATTAATTAAATAATACGACCTTATAACTAGTCTAGGCCTTATAAGTCTAATAGCGCTTTATATATATTAGTATTTATAATTACTAGGGTACTAGGTACCTAGAGGCGACTCCGAAAGTATAAACGCTCCCGAGTATTAAGGTAATAGTCTACGATTTAAACCTTAAGATAAAGAAAGGGGGGAAAGGAGTAATCGCCGCGTATTATATAATAGAGGACCTTTTAAAAGATTAAATTACGTAAAGCCGTAAACTACTAAAGCGAGTATAGGTTATTATCTAAGAAAATACGGGGAGAAAAAGGGGGGAGTAGGGTAGGCTATAAGGTTAGTATAGTTTCCTATAAGGTAATAGTATAATCCAAGGGGTTTAGGCTAAACAAGGAGCTTTATAATAAAGGGTAGTCCGTCGAAGAGTTAATAGAAAGGGGCGGGGTAGGCTATAAGGTTAATACGGTTTTCTATAAGGCGATAGTATAATCCAGAGGGTCTAGGCTAGACGAGGAGCTCTATAGCGGAGGGTAGTCTATCGAAGAGTTAATAGAAAAAGGCGAGAAAAAGTCTTTATTATCCGAATTATCCTATAAAGTAATATTAAGATAAAACTATAGCGCTTAATTAGGTATAAGTTAGGCTATCCGATTATTTAACTCTACTTTAGATAGAAGGTCTTATTCTTAGCGGAAGAGAGTATTAGGAATAATTACTTATCCCCTAGGGTAATACTTAATCTAGAAATTAAAGTAGGATAAATATTCTACCTAGCGGGCTTAGTATTTAGAAAGCTATTAGTAGGTTATAAAGTACTCTAAGTTATAATAATCTATAATAATATCGAAGGAGGAGTAATTATAGAGTTCTGCCTACTATTACTCGAGGTAATAGATAATAATAAGTATTTTTTTATCGTAAATAGGGTAATTATACTCTATAGGAGAAAGCTTTTAAGAGTAAAATACTATAGGATAAAACTACCCCTTTTACTCTTAAAAGATTATACTACCTATTATAAAGCTATTATAGTCCGCCTTTAGGCGGGTAGGCGAGTCGAAATCCTATTCTACGAGGATTAGAGCTTAGAGAAAAAAGCGCTTTATTTCCTAAAAGGCGGCTTCCTAGGTATTACCCTATATAAAGGATTAACCTAACCTAATTAAATCGGTTAAAAGTATAATAATATTAGTATAACCGGCGATAAATATATAGTAAAAATTTATAAACCTAAGGAAGCTATATAAATCCTAAACCGACTTTAGTTAAGCTTAATCGGAGATTATTTAAACCTTTACTAGGTTCGCCTAAATACCTATACTAATAAGGAGAATAAACCCTAGGTATTTAACTCTCGTAATTAAGAATTTATACTTATCTAGGTCAATATAAAGGCTATATTACTATAGTCGGCTAAGGACCTACTAGACCTTATATAAGTAATCCTCTCTAATATTAGACGAATAGATAATAATATTATTAATATAGGCGGAATAAAACTCGTTAAATAGGCTATTAAGGATACTATTAATATACTATTAAAAGGTAGCTAGAGTATTATAAAGCCTAAAGGGGGTAATTATCTACTTAAAAAGACTATAGTAGGTATAAAAAGCTATTTTCTATTCCTCTCCTTCTATAATCCGGACCTTATAGAATATCTAAATAATATTAAGCTTAGTAAACTATTTTATGCGCGCTATAGTATAGAGGGTATTATTAAGGAGCGGAATAGGGTACCGATTAGGGATAATAATCGCGTTTAATATATAGTAATCGGTATAAAAATAAAGCCCGCCTCCTAGCTTCTAGGCAAAAAGGACTAGCGTACCTATAGGGGAATTACTAGGGCGAATAAACCCTTTTTTAAGAAGGTTATAAAGGGTTTTTTTAAGAATAAGGAGCTCTTTACGCGATATACTATAGAAGGGTTTAAAAAGAATAGGCGGTTCCTTATTATTAGTATTCGGCTAAAGTTAAATATAGTAATTAATACTAGGCTTATAGGGGTTTAGCTAGTCCGCGTTTTACTTATAGAATAATAGGATAAAGTCGTATAACTTAGGGGGAAGGTATTAACGTAACTACTAGTCTATCGGTAGGACCTTATCCTAAAGAGCTTTTTCTATATTTACGAGAAATATAGCCTAGACGAGGAGGTCCTATAAACGGGGGAAGTCTTTAGAAGAGTAGTATAATTCGGTAAGGAAAATAATAATAAGAAGGTAAGGAGCTATAGTAAGTTTATTAGCGAGTATAGACGAATATATAGATTTAGGGGAAACGTATAGGACCTAAGATTAAGTATTATTATACTAAAGCTAAGCCTTATACGGGATAAAGAAAGAACGTATATATAATAACTAGGGCTTATTAAAAATAAGGGGAAAGTTAAGATTAGGTATTATATAAGTAATAATAAGCTTAGTAAAAGAGCTAAACTCTAGCGATAACTAGATAATTCCTATAATACGGGGACCCTATATATACTATATAGCTCCCTATAGATAATAAAGCGGGATATATTTAATAGGGATATTTAGGTTTAATACGAGTTATTAGCTTATAGCTATATAGTATTAGTAACCTTTATCTATTAAAGAGTTAATAAGCTTTAAGCGATTTACGATTATAAAGACTAATATCGGGGGGGCGAGTAGCTATAAACGAAGAGAGGACTTAGAATTCTCGTTAATAGCTATTAAAAACCCTAGGGTACTATAATACCCCGAGGTTATACTTTTCCCGACTTATTATCCTCCTTAAGGAGGGGAGCGATATTCGTATAAGTAATACGTAGTCTATCGGTAGCCGAATACGCGGGAGGATACGCTATAGTATAAGGATAATATACTATAAAGTAAGAAAATATACTATAATATATATAAACTCTAGAGGTTTAATACTAATTAATAATAGACTTTAGGACTTATTTAGTATACTATTTAGGTATTTTAAAAGCGCCCTTATTAGTCTATATAGCGTTTATTTAGATATTTTTATTAGTATTTATAGCCGGAGCTATAGGGGATAAAGCTATAGGGGATAGAGTAGAGAATTATTCTAGCGTACTAGGACCCGAAGTAGGCGCCTTTTTAGTAAACTAAATAAAATAGGATATTTACTCGAAGGATTAAGCTAAGCCTTAGAGCTTATAAATAAAAGTAGTATATAATTCTAGTATATCGACTATAATTAGAAGTTTTTAGAATAAGGGTAAAAGGGAGTTTACGAACTAGGTAAGCTTAGCCGAGTTATTCTACCTATTAGGACTAGCCGCTATAAGTATTACCTCCTTAAATTCGGGTAGGAAATCGCCGAACTTCTAGCTATCGTAATATACTAACGTACGTAGATAATCCTATACCTTATATCTCTCTTAGACTATTCTAAAGGTATAGTATAAGTAATTAAAAAAATCCTATAAATAATATTACTTATTAAATCCTCCCGCTTACTAGAATACTATTATTTACTATATTTTAGAGTCTAGGAGGTAATTAAGAATACGAAGCTACGATTAGTCTATAGTACTAGCCTAACCCTAAGGCTTATTAATATTATATTAGTAAATAAAGCGGTTTATAAAAAAGTAAAAGGATTCTAGTTTATTATCCTACTTCGGCTAAGTTTCCCGCTAATAAGCGAGAGCTAATATAATAAAAGCGGAATCCGGTATAGTCTATACTAGGCTAAAAGGGTTATTTATATAGGGGTAAGAGGCTAAGTTACCCGCTATTCGAGAATAAAGGGCTATTAATTTAGTATCGTAAGCTACTTATATTTACGCGAGAACCTAGTATTTAGCCGCCTAGTCTTATTATTAGGAGGCCTAGGTATTAGCGAGTTCCCGCTAAAAGCGAGTTATTTTATTCTAAAGCTAGGAGATAGCGGTAGCCGCGTTTAAAGGGGCGGGGTCCGAGAGCGAGAAACTAGTAAGTTATTCCTCTACCCTAGTTATAGGGGAGTTATCTAAGGAAGCTATAAAAGAGGAAAGGCGAGGGAAAAAGGGAGAAAAAAGGGGAAAAGGAGATTAACCTTAGATAATATTAAGGGGCTAGGTATAAGATAGGAGCTCTAATAACTAGACTTAAACGAATTAATCTAAGGTACTAAGCCTAGAACTAGGCTAACCTATTTAGCTATATATATCCTTCTACTTTATAATAGTCTTTATTCCCCTAAGAGCGGCGGTTAGCCTATACCGTATTAGGTTAATCCCTAGAACTATAGTTCTAACTATCGCGGATATACGAGAGTATAATCCATACCGTAGGAGATAGGACCCGGTCTAGGCTCCGTACTAAGGCAAGTTTAGGTCCTAAGACTAGAATATAACTAAGGTCGAAGACCCTTATAATAATTCCTTAATAACCGATTTCGATAACCCTATTAGCCTTTAGATTATACTTAGAAATTAAGATAACTTTAATACTAAAATCTTTAAGTATAGTACGAAAACCGCTTTTAACCTCTAGCCCTCTATTAATAACCGTATAAAGAAGAACTCTAAAATAGTAAATAATTAAAAGAATAAACTTTATTATAACTTAGATAATAAGTTCTCTAGTTAACTAGACTTTAACCTAACCTATAAGGTTATCTCGAGCTTTTATAAAGTATTTAAAGCTATAATTAAATAGTATATACTAAGTATTAAGGTAAATCTTTATAAAGGGGTATCCTAGAAATATAGGTATTAATATTTCTTTAAGGTAATAAGGATTATAATTCTAGTAAATTTAATAAGCTAAAATAATAGTATTAATATAATTCTATAGCTTAGGCTATTAATACCTTTTTTTAATATATATATAAGTAATTTAATAACCTTTATAACTTATTTAATAGTAGAACTTTATAATAATAGCCTTTTATTAAGCCTTATTATTAATAACTATTCTTAGTAATCTCTCCTCCTTTAAGGGTTTTTTCTAGAGGAGGCTATTATTAAATATAAAACTTATTACCTTTAGGCGGAAACTATAGAACTTCTAGGGTAAAATACTAAGGGGGCGCTTTATTAACCTAAGAAAAACTACGATTTAAGAATACTCGGTAGAATGTATTTAATCCGGGGGAGTAGTTTAAATAATATTAGTTAATATAATCTTCCGAGTTATTATCTTTAAACCTTTTAAGAATATCCGTATTTATTAGGGGCTTATAAAATAAAGTATTTATAATAGAATTCTTCTCCCCGGGGATATATTATACGGTAAAATCGAATAAGAAAATATAATTAACCTATTAGGTAATTATTATACCTAGTATATCCTTAAAAAACCCCTTTAGCTAATTAATAAGAATTTAAGTATTAGTCTTAAGGATAAAGTAAACGCTATAAAAGTAAAGTTATAATCGTTAAATAGTATAGAGAATAGCCTTATATTCCTATTTTATAGTATTATATTTAGCTATAATAGGAGACTATACGCTATTCTCGAAATATATTACCCTTTTTATATTCTTAACTTCTTATATAAGGACGGCTCCTTAGCCAGAGATACTTACGTTATATATAAGGATAATCTCCTTCCTATTTTTCCCTAAGTCTAAAGGTATAAGGAACTCCGGGTCTAATAATAGCGCTTTTAATTCGGTTATAACCTTTTCGTAGGTTTTAGTCTACGTTTAAGGTATATCTTTCCTTAATAACTCGGTTAGGAGTTTTATAATCTATATAAAGCTTTTAATCTAAATCCGATAAAAGCCTATAAGGCCTAGAAAACCTCGAAGTTATCGAATATTATTATATTTAGTCTATAACTTTAGTTTCTTAACCTTATAATTAATAGGAGCCCTTCTATAAATTCCTACTATAAAACTAACGAGCTTAGTTAAGCTCTAGTACTATTTAGATTTCTTCTTAGTAATTATATACCCCGAAAGCCTAATATTAACGAATACCTTATTAATATTAACTAGATATTTAAAAATAAAGTAGCGAATTCCTAGGAGCCTTTTTTTATTATTATATATAGTTTTTAGCCTAGTAATAAGGATATTATTAATAAAAACGTTATAGGTTTCTAGGATTAAATTAAAGAGGATTTTCTATATAATTTATATAAATTACCTAATAGAATTTATTACTTTTATTAGAATTATATACTAATAGAATAAGCCTATTAGGGTTATAAAAGTCGTATAATCCCGGCTATTAGGGTTTAAAAGTACTTAATTATACCCTAAAAAAGGTCTAAAAGCGAAAGAATCTTATAAATAGTAAACTATTTACTAAATTTATTAGTACTTAGGGGAGGGTTTATATCTTAGTATCTAAATACTCGTATAATAACTTGGATAAATCGGTAGGAATCTTAGATAGGAGGTATAATATCGTATAATACTATATAATTATATACTTAGTATTAGTATAACTCTAGTCTAACGTTAGTATAAATCTCTCGCGATTCTAATATAAAATCGGATTAATATTAACTCGATTCCGAAGGATAGGAATAGGGGAATCTTATATATAAATATTAGGTCTTTTTCGTATATTAGATAAAGAAAATAAGTATTTAGGACTAGAGTCGAATTATACCTTATAAGGATATACTACTAGGAAAAATACCTTATTCTTCTATTATTTATCGATTTATTATTATTATAATATATATATATATAAGAGTACTAAGTATAATTATATATAATTATTAGGGTATATTAATCTACTAAATTTAATAAGGCTATACTTAATTAATATTAATTAATATTAAGAATAATTATATATATTATATAATACTAGACTTAATACTATTTTACTAGAATAAAAGAATAATTTAAATAATAGAAATTATATACTTAATAGGATCCTAGAAACTATAATTATTTTTAATAATTTTAAATATACTTTTATTAGTATTTAGTTTAACTTTAATAAGATAATTCTATAGTATTTAATAAATACCTATTATAAATTAATACTATTTATTCGTTTTTTCGAATCGGCTTTTTTCTAATTTTAGTTAGAGTTTTTATTAATTTCGATTTATTTTTCCCTTTAATTCCTTTTAAATATATACTCGAAGTCGATTTAACTTTAATCTAAAGTCGACTCCTATTCGAATTAGTTTTAATTATACTTATTTTATAAAATATATTTTTACTTAATAATTATAATATTAACTTTATAAATTTATAGATTTTTCGAATATATAAAATAAGTATATTCGAATAAAAATAAAAAGGAAAAATAAATAAAGGGAAAAATAAAGGAAAAAATAAAGGAAAAAATAATAAAAAATAATAAAAAAAAAGAAAAATTAAGAATAATTATTAGCCTTTTAATAAACGGTTAATATAGGATAAACTATATTTAAATACTATTTAATATTAGCTTAAGTTTAGTATAATTTCGAATCGAGTTTAATAAAATATTAAAATAAAATTAAATATACCTTATTCTTTTACCCTATATTTAATAGGTAATTCGCTAAAATAAACTCGCTAAGGGCGGTAAAAAGACCTATAATTAATACTAGGGATTATATTCTTAAAATTAATTAATAATCTTATTAATTCTATATACTCGAGGAGGAGTTTTTATTATATTATAATATATCCTCGCCTTTTTATAAGGGTAATAAGCCTTTACCTTTATTAATACTTACTCTTAATATATATTAATTAAAGGAGGCTATTTTAATAATCTATTAATATACGGTAGGTAGGGAATAACCTAATAAACTATCCTACGTATTATAATACGCTATTAGGCGGATAATAGTATTAGGGATAGGATAAGAGCTAGTATAACTAGAGCTAGAGTTAAGAAACGAAATACCTAAGGTATTAATAGAGTAGGAGGAGGAGGAGTAGGAGCCCGACTAGGAATAAAGCTATTATAAGTACGAGTAAAGGTAAAAGTAGGTATTATATTAACTAGAAATTAGTATAATTTTAACTTTAAACCTAGTTAATATTAACTTAACTTTAATATTATTTTATTCTAAGTTTATACTTACCCTAACTTATTCTAGTATAATTCCTAGAATATTATAATACGATAAGAAGGAGCTTATTACTTATTTATTTAATACGACTAATAAACCTCTTTATAGCCTCTCTTTTATATACCTCCTTCCTCTAGAAGGATAGCCCTATACGCGGAGTTATTAGGCGAGGAGTCCGGGGGGGACCTAGGCAGAGGTATAAACCTCGACAGGGGAACCCTCGGACTCTAATAATCCTACTAGAACTAGCTAACGGGTTTATCCTCCTTTAATATTATTTCCTCTTCTAATAACCCTTTCGTAAATATACTTTAGGCTTTAAATAATCCTCTCCTTAAGTCCGCTTTTAATAAACTTACCTAGGTAGTCTTATAGGATAGCTTTCGTATTATATAGTCTATTATTAATACCCTTATTATAATACTTAGTACCTAGAGTTTAACTACTCTATTAGCGGATTCTATACCTTTTTCTACTTTTTTTACCTAGGCTATTTAGAAGTCTATAAAAAAAACTATTATAATTACTCTTTAGCCGAAGTCTACCTTTTCTAGCTAGTTATTATAAGCCTTTATTCTTATTATTATTAGGGACCCTATAATTAAAGGGCTAATAGGAGTCCGCTTAATCCTCGTTTAATATAATTATAAAATCCTTATTTCCTTAAAAAATATCCTTACCTTAAATAATATTCTATCCTCCCCCCCTTTTACCCTTATTACTAAGGCGAACGAGGCTATTAGTTTATTAGTAATTATAATAGCCTAGCGCCTTCTAAGTAATAATATTATTCTTACCTTCGATATTAATAAAAAAAGTCGCTCTCCTAGTATAATAGTTAAGCGCCTAAAGAGTAAACGGTACCCTAATAAGCGGTATAGTCGGTTCGAATCCGGTAGAGGGTATAATAGGCTAAGTTTTTTAACTCTTCCCATAATTAGCGCTATCCTTATAGCGCTTATAAATTACTTAGTCTAGTATATATTATCGTCGTATCGTACTATAAGGGTAGCCTACCCTAGTTCTTTCTCGGTTTTCGACTTTAATTCGGTCTCTCTTCGGTACTTCTTCGGCGTAGGTAGAAAACGATGGATAAGGGTCGGTAAGGATCGGATCTAAAGAGTCGGTCGGCACGAGATAAAAGTAGTAACCCTATCTATAGTAGGCTACCCCGGGAGCCTAAGGCCCGGGGATAAGGTACCTATACGAATTCGGACTGGCTATTCCCTAAATACCTTCTCTCGCTAATATAAGTATAATCGTATATAATAACTACCCGAAGACTATATATACGATAACCCCTTAGTATACTAAGTCCGACGATTAGCCTAATTAATAATAACTACGTATATAAAACGAATCCAGAATAGATAATTAGTAACTCCGACTCGTTACTTTATAAATAGCCGCTATACTCTAGTATAACTATACTATAAGGAGAGAGGGGTTTTCCCCCGGGCTTTACCCGGTTTTTCCTCTTTATAATAAAGAAGATATTATATCCTAGAAACCTACCCTTAGGTCCTTAGAGTAAGAATTAATAATAATAATAATAAAAAAAGTCTTATAAACTAGGATAATTAGATTTAATATACTTTTAAGGCTAAGGTAGTATACGTATACTAAACCTTTATTATTATCGCTAAAGGAGTCCGAATAGAGTCCGCCTTTTAGGACTATAATACCCTCCTTATTACTCTCTAAACTATTAACCGTATCGATATCGCTTACTTTAGGGCTATAAAGCCTTATAAAGGCCTTTAAAGGATTACTCCTTAAATAAACCTTATTCTTAGGATTAATAGTATTATTAATATAAACCGACTTTACGTAAATAGCCTTATTATCGATTTAGAAATTATTTACTATAAACCCTATAATAAGTCGGTATACCCTAAGTAGTATTATAATTACTTCTAGTATAATTATATTTTTAAATACTATTAAGAGGATCCTTATTATAAATATTATAAAACCGCCCTATATAATAATAAGGAAGGGTCTTACCTTATTAATAAAGGGGAGCGCTTATAGTACTACCTTTTATATAATAAGGCTTATACTACTTAAGCGCGTAAGTACTTAGTCTCTCGCTAATAATAGGAGAGGGTAAAGGCGAATTACCTACTATACCCCTAATACTTTTAGGAACTACTTATAGCTTAATCGCCCCCCCCTTATTATTTAACCCCCTTTATTAATACTAATAATTTTATATAAGTCTTCCTATATAAGTAGCCTTACTAGGGCTCTCCTAGGGACTTTAAGTAAGCCCTAAACCTTAATTTAGCTAGTTCTTAACCTTTAAACCCGATTAATATTACCTCCTTTTAGAACCTAACCCTAAGTCTAGTATTATAAGGGCTTTTATTAATATAAGGTACTTTAATAATTTAGGGTACTTCCGCCCCCTATAGGGCCTTAGCTACTTATAGTACTTCTTCCTCTTAGGGAGTATTTATCCCCTATAAGAGCTCTAGTATAAGGGGTATAAGGGGAAGATAAGGAAGTTATAATAATAAGGGAAGCTTATCCTTTACCCCTTTTTATACTTAACTTATTCTTTTTATATAATCGTTATTCTTTATACTTTTAACCTAGCTTTTATAAAGATTATAACCCTTATTTAGAATATTTAGTATATAAACTAATTTACTTATCTAGCCCTTTTTTCTTCTACTAGCTATAATATAATTACTCTTTAAGAATTTTAACTCGACTTATATAGATACTTACTACTCCCTAGACTCGCCTCTTACTACCTTATTTAGAATATAGGATAAACTCTTTTTTATATTTATAAATAATATAATATATAGTCCTAGAATCCGGTTTTTATAAAAGATATTATTAAGATCTTCTTTTATAATAATCCTTATATTCTCTCCTTATATTCCCTACCCTTAGGTATTCTTATTAGCCTTATCCCCTTTTTACCTTACTTATTCTCTAATTACTCCCTAGTTATTATTTTTAGGGATTTTAATTTATACTATTCTTCGTAGAATCTTTATAACTAGACTTTATCCTATATTTATACCCTTTTTAATATTATATTCTTACTCGGCCTTAAACTCCTTACTCCCCCTTATAAGGTTATTTAAAAAGTCTATAATTATTATACTAATATAATCGACTTTTTCTAGGCTACCCCTTTTAGCCTTCTTACCTTCTTTAAACCCGACTTAACTCTTTATAACTCTAATTATATATTATAAACCGCCTCCTTTTATACTACCTTCCTTTCGGAGTCTAAGCCTTTTTAATACTAGAAGTCTTTTAATACTAATATTCTCCTAATAAAGGCTAAAAACCGCCTTCTTCCTTATTATATTTACTCTTTCTCGCTTAAAAAGATTAACTCCTTTATTACCTAGTTTTATAGCGAATTAAAGACTATAATAATTATTATTATCCTATACTATTTTTATATATTTAAACCCTATATAGTCTCCTAGTAGAATTCTAAGGTAATAAGTATAATAGGGTTTATTAAAAAAAGTTATTATTATTAGTATATAAACCTAATAAACTCTAATTAAAAGGATTATTAAAATATAATATTTACCCTTAAAAGGTTTATTTATATTATTAAAAGGGATATATAAAAGGGTTTTCTTATTTTAGTTTCCTTTAATCCCTATATAATATAGTTTATAACCTAGTAAATACGCTTATATAATTAAGCCCCCCCTAAGCTAATCTATATACCTCTCTTTATAGCCTTTCCTAATAATCCCCTTATTTTAGACTTTATTAAGAAAGTCTACCTCCTAAGTAATAAGTTCTTCCCTCGCTCTTTAACTACCCTTTTACCTTTAGTACTAAATAACCTTTTCTCCTCTTTTAATATTTTATTAGTTATTATAAACTCTAATATTTATAAAGTACTCTATAATATCTTTTTATAGAAATTAATAAGCTTTAATAGTATCCTAGTCGGCTTCCTTAAGGGCTATAGCCCCCCTTTTATTATTATCCTTACTAGACTCCTATAAGGTTATATTTCCTAGGCTTATTTTCCCTCCGCTTATAAAGTTTTTAATATTTTTATTCTTTATAAATAGGGTAAGTTATCCAAAGTCTACTAGATTCTAGGGGGCTATAGACTAATCTCCCTCCTAAATATAATCGGTAAAATCCTAGAAATAGTCCTTATAAAGTATATTTCTATAATTATAGAACTTTAGGGTATTATACCCTTTAGTTAAATAAGTAATTACCCTAAATAATCTATAAATAGTATACTATTTCTCCTTACTAAAACGGTTTAAATAATATAAAGCCTTTAGGGCTTAATCTCCTTACTTATACTTAATATAATAAGGGCTTTCGATTATATTTTTTATTATAAGCTTATTTAAACCCTTAATTATCTTAGCTTTCCTTCCTAAATCTTAGCTTTTCTTTACTCTTACCTTATAGACTATTTATCTTATATACGCGTTAATAGTATTCTTTTAAACCCTATTTTTATTCTAATAAGTATACCCTAAGGATCCCCTTTATTATTTATCCTTTTTATCCTTTATATCTCCTCCTTATACTAATACTTTAAGAAGATTACTAGGGTTATTCTAATAGGCTTTACTAATAATATAAATATTATTAATACTAGCTATACCCTAGCTTAAGTCTAGGCTTAGTTTATTTAAGCCTAGGGTATTTACTAAGATTAGGTAATAGAGTATAAAATATCCTTTTAGCCTCTTAAAAGTAAGCTTTTCTATTTTACGTATACCCGCTAAGCGGATACCTCCTTATTAATCCTCGATAGAGTATTAATCGCCCCTACCTAGGAAACCCGTATACTTAGCGTATAAATATACTATAAGCTCTAATAAAAGGTATACTTTTAACGACTTTTATAAAAGCTATAAAAATAATAGCTTATACTTACTAGTTTTATTACCTTAACCTAGGGTTTTACCCTTCCTTATATAAAGGAGGTTTATACTAAGGTTATTCGCGCTATTATTACCTATAGCTCTTTTTATTTTATCCTTTCTACTCTAGCTAAAGGCTACCCCTTTAATTAATCGATTAAAAAGCTAATTAAGGTTTAGGCCTAATACTTACGTATTATTATTAATACCTATTATACTATACCTAGTTATTATATAAAGATTAAGGTATATATCCCCCCCTAAATATTTACCTTACCTATTATTCCGCGTATACCTACTAGCTCTTTAAATCTTATAGGTTTATTACTACTATTTACTCGGTTATTAATTAGGTTACCCGTTAATTCCGCCTATATTATAATCGCCCCCCTACTACTCCCTATATTACCCTAAGGGATACTTAATAAGCCCTTACTTCCTAAGTAGGCTTTAATAGTATAGGGTTCTAGTCTTATAAACTACTTAACCTTCGTTTTTAGGATAAATAGTATAACTATTAAGAATTTAGAGAATAGTACCTTAAATAATATAATTAGTCCTATAGCTATATTATAAACTCTCCTCTTTAGCTATATTTAAGTACTCTTTTTATAAAGTATACCTTTTTTCCGAAGTTTTTTAATAGCCTTTTTACTTAACTCTATATTAGTAGGATTAGGCTTAATAAGTTCCTTTTTACCTATTATATCCCTTTTATATTATTATCTTTATATTTATACGGCTTAGGTAAGGATAAAATAGCTAAATATATCTTTTTATACTATTATTTTATAGCCTTATAATATACTCTTTTTCCTTATACTTTAATTACCCCCCTAAGGGACTAAATAAACCTTATTCGGGTATTCTAATATAAGTCCTATACTAACCCCCTTATTAGATAATTCTCCTCCTTATATTATTTATACTAATTTAACCTTATTATAAACTTATATAGATAATAAATACTAGAACCTTTTTAGAATTATTATCGTTTTTTCTACTATTACTAAAAGCCCTTTTTACCTACTTAACCCTTAAATCCCCTTTATTATTTTAACTATTATATAAGCCCCTATATTATTCTTTCTTTAGGGGGCGATTATACTCCTACTTTTACGTTTTCGCCCTAGTCTTCTCTATTATTTTCTACTTTTTTATTAGCCTTCTAGCTTCCTCTTAATCCTCCTTTAAAAGTACTATAAGCGGAGCCTTATTATTCCTCTTTACTATTACTACCTTACTCTTTATCCTCTCGATAATCGCCCCCCCTTTTTTTTCCCCTATATTATTTTTACGTTTATCCCCTTTATCCTTTTACGCTCCCCTTTTTACTTTTCTATTATTCCTCTAGTACCCTTTATCTCCTTCGCCCTCTCCTTATACTTTACTATTTCTTTTAAAAGCTTAAGGTTTCCTTTTATATTCTTGTATAGCCTTTTAATTACTTAGTATATAATCTTTAGCTTATTTCTAAGTAGGGGGCGATTTAGAGTATATTTATTAATATTTAACTCCTAGTTAAGGACCTTTTTATTGCTAAATATATATCCTAAAAGTATATTACTATTTATTATTTAGAGTATTAACTAGTTTATCCCCTTTTTAATCTTTTAAAAACGAGTCTTAATCCGCTTTACTACCTACTTATTACCCTTTAACTATTCTTTATTCGCCTCTACCTACTTCTTTAGCCGTTTATTAATCTAGTTAAGGGAATATACTATATATTTAATAAGGCTAAGAATCTACTAGTCGATAATCCTACTATCCTTAGTAAGAGGAATATAGGGTAGTAAAAGGGGCGCTAAGGGTATATTTAAGGGGTAAAAGTAGTTTAGCTAATTTAGGTATTTAGTATTAAAAGTAAGGATTAGCTTTATAAACCTATTATTCTATATTAGCCTTATTATTATACTTATTATTATTATAGTTATTATTATTATTATTATTATTATTATTAGGGTAATTATATTAAAAATTAAGTTAATAATCGTTTATATAAATAATAACTAAGGGTATATACCCTTATTCTACTTTAACTTTATAATTTTATATAACTCTTATATAAGCCTTTAAAACTATTATACTATTAGCTCCCCCCGAATAAACCCTACTTACTCTATTTACTTTAATAGACTTCTTCGCCCCTCCTTATTTAATAAAGGCTATTAATTTTACTACCTTTTAGGCTAGCTCTAGAATTATTAACTACTATTTATTAGTACTTCTTTTACTCCCTACCTACTTTATTTCCTTTTCTTAAGCTAGTCTTTACCTTTTTATATCCTTAGCGTTTTATAATATAATAATAATAATTAACTAATTAAGTACTTACTCCCTTATTAGCCTTAGCTCCTTACCCTTTTACTATACTCTAATTACTCTTCTTTTACTATTTATTTACTCTTTTAATCCTAATAAAGAAAGCCTTACTCGATTAAGTATAAGATATAAGGGCTATAGGGGATATTATATAGTTTATTAGGCTTTATTAACTAAGTATATATAATAAGGGATAAATTAATTATAGGGTATTTATTAATTATATACTCCTTTAATACTACTCCTCCTACTACTCTTATAATTACCTCCTTTTATAATAAATAGGGTAAAAAGTATTTATAAAAGTAATAATAATAAAAAAAGAAGGAAGAGAGAAAGGAAGGAGGAATAGTCGAGGTTTTTATACCCCCTTTTCTACTATACCTTACTACCTTTACTTACGTTAACTCCTAGATTAGGTTTTTATTTCTCCGCCCCCTCCCTCCCCTTTCTCCCCTCCTACTTTTCTCTTACCCCCCCCCCCCTCCTCTCTTTTCTTATATAATCTACGAGATTACCTAAGTAAACGGCTTATCCTACTATACGTTCGTTTTCCCCTACCCTATAGCCCCCCTTTAGGGGGCCTAGGGCCCTACTTTTACCCTACTATTAGGGGGTTTTGCCCCTTTTAGGGATTTTTCCTACTTAGTATAATAGTAAGGTTCTAAAAGCCCTTTATAGCCCCTAGAGTAGATTTAAATAAATAAATAAGTATAATTCCTAAATAAACTAAAAATAAGTCTTAGATAATATAAGGATAGGGTTAAGTTAAATAATAATTTACTATAGTAAAAAGGAGGGAGAAGGATAAGGTTAAGCTTATTATTATTATTATTATTATTATTATTATTATTATTATTATTATTATTATTATTATTATTATTATTATTATTATTATTATCTCCCTCCTTATACGTTTAAACTAATTTTATTATAATTTCGAGTTAAATTCGAGTAAGAATTAAGCTAATATTAAATAGAAATTAAATTATAATAAATACTTATTTATTTTAAGGTATAATAACCCCTATAATATTATATTTATCGACTTAAGGTAATTATAATAATAATAATAAATATAGTAATTATAATAATAATAATAGTATTAATAATAATAAAAATAATAGTAATAATAATAGTAGTAATAATAATAATAATAATAATAATAATAATAATAATAATAATAATAATAATAATAATAATAATAATAATAATAATAATAATAATAATAATAATAATAATAATAATAATAATAATA